>JAANDG010000505.1:0-107942 GCA_036852015.1 Pelodera strongyloides
CCTATTTATTGCGTAATTTTTGGAAATTTTTGGAAGGAACGCTCCACCCGGCCGTTTTCCCTTTAGGAGATAAATCTAATGGAAACCTTTTTCGTCCAAAGGAATACACTCACTCATTTGTATTCCGTTGAATTTTGTTATGTTTTTATTTGTACGAGATCTGATTGACGTGTATGAATATGTGCCAGTAATACGTCATTTTAGAGGATCTCCACTTTCAAAGCAACCCCCATCAAAGAAGAAGGCAAAATCGGAAAAGGCGCAGAAAACGAGCACAGATAGGGGCGGATCGCCCTCCGATAGGTGATTTCAGTTTCGAGTTTCAGTTTCAGATTCCGAGCTAAACACAAGGCGCGCTCCCTGGTAACAAACTCCGTTGGCCATATGTACGAACGATGGGAGTACATATGCTCCAAGTCTCCCAATGGGAGGTGAGAGGATAAGAGGGATCACATGATTTTTTGACATTTTGCATACAATCACGGAGATAGTGGAGGGGAGGGGGAGGTATAGAGAGAACGATTCTGGTTTCCGTCATCGCGAAATGTTTGCGTTAACTTTCATATACGTTCACACTTTTTTGGATAACTTACATTCTTCCTATAACAGGACAGCGCCTCGATCCAAACTCGATTCTTTTAGAGAAGTTCGAAACCAAATGAAGGCAAAGGCGCGTCGATGTGAGTTTCTTTTCACATTTTGGAAAATATGCGCTTAAACTAGTTCAATGAGTTAAAGCGGTATAACAGCCGGTTTGCAAATGTATGCGGCAGGCTTTATTCGCATGTAGTGTATGTAAATAACCGCGCGATACTGCCCGATTTTTTTAGTCCAATTATATTCAATTGCACACAACAATGCAGTTGTCCAACATATGTTTAAACGGGTGTTATGTCACTTTAAAGTGCTCATTGTCAGTGCTCTATAAAAGGTGTGTAGAATCTTGCGGAGCCAAAAGTTACCATCAGATCATATCAGAACTGAAATCCGTATATTTATTCTTGCCAATCTTCACGCGTCAATTTTACATTCAGCTAA
The DNA here is from genome assembly GCA_036852015.1 of Pelodera strongyloides. Taxonomy (NCBI): domain Eukaryota; kingdom Metazoa; phylum Nematoda; class Chromadorea; order Rhabditida; family Rhabditidae; genus Pelodera; species Pelodera strongyloides. The sequence continues at coordinate 1,039 of JAANDG010000505.1, forward strand.
TCGCTCAGTTGAAAGTCAAAATACAAAAGACGAGGAACAAATCGAAGAGCTGAAGAAACGGATTGAGACTATGTCGAAGAATGTGGAGAAGATGAAGACTGGGTATGTGTCTGTCTCTCTCTTCTCTCTCTCATTCACTCTCTCTCTCTTTCTCTCCCTCTCTCTCTCGATGCTTAAACTCTCGATTGGCTAAGCTCCAAAATAGCTGATAGAAGACCGACACGCATATTGTCGATCCATGACTCGGCGTTAAAGGGATCGGCTCATCTTAAATTGTGTCTGTTTTTTTTTGTTTCTTTATTTTCTATAAGGGATAATAAAAATTTGGAATACAAAAAGTAGTGTTATATTTCAATACTCACGGAGATATTAGGTGATAAAGTGGGGGATTGATCGGCCCAAAAGGGAAAAGGGCAATTGTCCTGCCTTGTTTGTATGGAGACAATTACCCTTTGCCATTTTGGACCGATCAATCCACCACTTTATCACCTAATATCTCCGTGAGTATTGAAATAGAACACTACTTTTTGTGTTCGAAATTTTTATTATCCCTTATAGTAAATAAAGAAACAAAAAAAACAGACACAATTTAAGGTGAGCCGATCCCTTTAAAGCGAAATACCGGCCGGTTTTTGAAACACATCGAGTACAGCTACATTCCTATGCATCATATGCAAATGAACATAAATCAGAATAAAAAAATCGAGTAAATTAGCATAAAAACGTAAGAATTCAGTTGTCCACGATGCGTTTCCAAAACCGGCTGGTATTTCGCTTTAAATGCATTAGGCTAAATGCGGATTTGAGATACGTCACTTCTCGTTCGACGTAATGCATGTCATTGTGCTCCCGACACCTAACACAGAGGACGCGGAACTTACATTATAACTGCCCATATTATTCAGTAGTAGTAGTATTATGCATGTTATTTAAAATTGAAAACTTTAGTGCTACAGTAGCCTCTCCATCCGCCAAAACACCCGATCCGAAGAAGCAGGAGAGCAAGGTATTACTTTTTAAAACAGTGTATGTATTACCCCGATAGATCATTTCACATGTATATCACGGGGGCTGTCATTTTATTGTTACCTAGTTGAAAAATATCTACAGAGCTTGTGACATCTTGGGATGGCAAAAGCATAGTCAAATTTCTTGCGTTCATGTGCGAATTTTCTTGTTCGAACACGTGAAGCGGCCTTTGAACTGCGCCCACATTAGTCTGAAGCTGAAGTCTGAAGTATTCGGCTTACATTGCTTTATTCTTTAGACTTACAGTACTTTACTCTTTAGACCTACTGTATAGTCTTCGAACTTACAGTACTTTAGCCCTTAGACTTACAGTACTTTAGACTTACAGTATTTTAGTCCTTAGACTTACAGTGCTTTAGCCCTCAGACTGGCAGTACATTAGACTTACAGTACTTTAGTCGTTAGGCTTACAGTACTTTATAGTACCGTACTTTAGTCTAAAGTCTGAAGTCTGAAGTATTCAGTAAATATTCTTGATATTCAGGGAACGATCGAGACACAAGAAAGTGTCAGAGAGGATAAGCCTACCTGTACTGGTAGTCATACCGGCAACACGATTGGTACCAGTTCAAAGAAGCACCACGGTGTTGACAGGGCTCTAACACCAAGGAGGAAGAGCAAGAGGTAAGTATCTAGTATAGTAACAGATCAACAGAGATGACGATATCATAAAGACGATAAAGAGAGAGAGAGAGAGAGAGAGAGAGAAAGAAAGAAAGAAAGAAATAGATAAAGAGAGAAAGAAAGAGAAAAAGAGAGACAGAGAGAGACACAGAGAGAGAGAGAGAGAGAGAGAGATGAATAGGCATAAATAGGAAAACAACTAGCTCTAGCAATTTCCAGGTCTTGTTCAAAAACCTCTGGCGTATCCACAGGCGACAAGGCTCTTCTGAGGTATGGTAGTTTACAGTAGGCATAAAAATAGAAATGTACGTGTCAGAAAATATAACCACACCCTGTTTCGACCCTGATCGTACAGGATTTTAGAATTTACTGGAAAAGTAAGGGTGGCAGAAGTAAATAAAAGTTGCTTTGCTCTAACAAAAGGATAAGATTGTTAGACATTTTCTAACACACAAATAATTTTAGCTCTCAGCCTCAGCCCTCCACTCCAAAGGGCCCATCGAGCGGGACACAAAAGGAAGACCTCCGTTCAAAAGAAAATTCACGAAATTCCAAATCGGAAGAGCAAAACGAAGATGACGAAGTGAATGTGGCCATGCGTGCGGCAACGACAAAGTGAGTGGAATATGTAAAACTAAAAAAAAAAAGTGAAACATTCTCGCTATGCTACCGTATGGTATGCGAGCAACAACCGCAAGCCTGATGATAGATAATGAAAGGTCGCTGAAAATGTAAGTTACGTTACGTAAAACTGACAAAAGAAGGATTATTATTATTACCTTATAAAATAAGGATTATTATTAAAATTATTATAAATTATAAATATAAATAAATAAATTATTATAAAATTAAAAATTATAAAATTATTATAAATTATTATAAGATGATGGAGGAAAAAGGCTTTGCTCAGTCCAACAAGGGCCTTCGTACGGTGCCGATCGATAATTGCGTTAAAACTCAAACACCGCGATTCGCCAGCGCCGCGGTTCGTTCATAGCGAAAATAAATACTCTACTCTAATTATAGACCAGTCCCGGTTGATGTTCGACAACTTGTCAAGCCTGGATCACGCGAGTCGGCCAAGCTGTTGATTTCCCGCACTCAAGAGTGAGTTTACGAAAATGTCCTTATAGCGAAATACCGGCCGGTTCTTGAAACACATCATGGACACCTGCAGGCTTATGCAGCGTATGCAAACGAATAAAAATTAGAATAAGAAATGGAGCTAATTTCGAGTAAATTAGCATAGATGCCACACTCGAGTAAATTAGCATAGATGTCACACTCGAGTAAATTAGCATATATGTCACACTCTTCCGTCATTGTGACTAAATATTCTGCACATGCACATGCGAATAGTTAAAACAAAGCCCACTATCAGACTTCTTTTAAAAATGACAGTACACATGATCCAAACATGAATATCATGGGAACAAATGTTCTTTTACTGATATATATGTTTAAAGTTTATTAAACTGCCACATTTTTAGACCCGAGAACACGGCTCGCTTGCTGCCCTCACCAGTGCCGCACCGCAAGTCTCTGGTCGACACCACGCAATCCGAAGCCAATGTTGCGCCAGTCGAGACGCAGCTGCGCCGCGAGAATGAAATTAAAGTCTAGACTTCGGAAACTTAAATGTAACGTTATATATTGCTGATTTATGGACCAAAGTAGATTACCGTTGCTTGTTCATTATTACCTGAGGATACTGTAGTTTTGGCGCGCTTTCAAATTTCCACGTGGAAGAGCTTCTTCACGCTCACGACCGCCAAATTTATACGTCTTCTTCTTTTATTTAGAATTTAATTGCCCTGTTAATTGCATTTATTGCATAACTAGTGTGTTTGTATAAGGTGAATTATTATCTACTAACATCCTGGCAAATGCATCAGCCAAGTTTCTGTTTGCTTGAAACTGTTCTCACAGCACCATTATGTCATTTGACCAGTGTCGTGCTAATTAAAAATAAAGTTTGACCTTAATTTTACGACATACGATACGGGCACCACAGTATAATTACACTTGCAATTATACAAAATACCTATCGCAAATTATGTCATCACAGATTATCCAATAATAACTAGGCACCAAAAATAATAATTTATTCACGTTCTGAGATCAAAAGGCACTTATATATAAGGCACAAAAGAGGATAACTAACCACAGAAGTACATGTGACAAGTGACAAGTTTCTAAATTAATTCAAAAATCGGGCAGCAAAACTTGATAAGACCAAGCTCAACATTAATCCTACTATTATATCCTGATACCTCGCCTTGGTATCGGATACAATGTTGTTGTGTCGGTGATATATTTAACACATAAAATAGCCAAGCATATCTTTATTCGTGGTGCGGAGTGCTCTCTATAGATGTGCAAGAGCAACTGGCTCGTTCTATCTATCTCTCCCTAGGCCGGCGGTTGTAAACTATGGGCGGCCTAGGTCAACGGGGGATAAACAATGAGAGATGCTATAAGATAGGGGAGACAGTATGCGGCTATGTAGTTTAGAATAAGAGGGAAGATACCGCATACTGGAAACCTATCTTACATGCCCTTTTCCGAACAAGAGCTGGACCCCAGCTCTTCTAAGGAACAGGGTTCCACGAATAACAAAACAAGATATTATCAACTATCAAATCACAATTTCTAGATCTTTCATCAAATGGCTAAAATTATACGCACCATCTTCCTGATCTTAACAATCACGAGTTCTAAACTTCAACTAAACAAGAAATGGCTATAAAAATTCAACAACAACTTCAGATAACACACAACTTCAGGAAATAAACAAAAATTAATGACAAGTGCATCATCCTAGAACATAATTCGAAAAAAAATAATTAACGTGACTTCTCAAATATTTCAATTACATAAGGACGGGCCACTCTCAGCGGGCGCCTACTGGGTGGTCTAATTAATTGCATTTCTTAATAATTATTCTACCTCAACTAGCTATTTGTGGGATCCGGCTAGTCCTTGCTGCCCAACCATCCCTACCATAATTACTGCCGGGGATGTTTCGCACGTCATCTTAGCGGGGCCCTTGTCAAAAATCAATCAATAATAATATATCCCTAGCATAGTTGGGTTGTCCTTACGGGGCTGCTTATAGTCACTTAAAAATACGAGTCCTTCTTACTAAAATAATGAACAGTAACTAACGAATACACTTATTATGGCCCTACAACTCATACTTTGAGAAAAAGTAAACCAACGGCGGTATGGTAGCAGCTCCTTAGTTGTTCACGATGGTCCACACGCTTCTCTATCAACCGTTTGGCACAGAATTTAATAGTAGACCTTGCGGGAATAATAGTCTGACGAAAGAGTATCAGTATGGATGGAATCTGGCGTAAGTACAAATATTCTGACGTATGGGGTTAGAGGGTTTTGAATAAGGGGTTGGAAGTTGTGTTGTTGTTGAGGAATTAGGCGAATATGATGGTAGGTTCGGAGTCTATCGGAAAATTTGATAGACCTCCGCGGTCGCCATATTATATCCTGATACCTCGCCTTGGTATCGGATACAATGTTGTTGTGTCGGTGATATATTTAACACATAAAATAGCCAAGCATATCTTTATTCGTGGTGCGGAGTGCTCTCTATAGATGTGCAAGAGCAACTGGCTCGTTCTATCTATCTCTCCCTAGGCCGGCGGTTGTAAACTATGGGCGGCCTAGGTCAACGGGGGATAAACAATGAGAGATGCTATAAGATAGGGGAGACAGTATGCGGCTATATAGTTTATAATAAGAGGGAAGATACCGCATACTGGAAACCTATCTTACACTACTGTAATTTAAATGACTTTGTTCACTAAAGAAAAAAAACATTAGCACCATCATATTCATATCCTAGTAAATTAATTCAACGTAACTTTGTAAGTGAGGTAGAGTTCAAAGGAAGGCTCACCTTACCTTACTTTACCTATCATGCAACTTGCTCAACATGCTGCAGATGGATATCTAATAAGGTTTAAGATGAGCCTGGCCTTTCAAACAGTATTGCGACTACTTTGGAAAATTTGCATATGATACAAATTTCCTATGTATCCTATACAAATTTTTGGTACCCGGTGCCCGTCCGAATTAACTAGGATACATAGGATATTCATATCATATGCAGATTTCCCAAAGTAGGCCAATACGGATTTAAACCTTCCTCACCTACCAAGGTTAGTATTCTAAAACCCGACGTTCGTGTGGTTTGAGCTAATCGTTGAGTTAGTCACCATACTAGCTGATTTACAAGAATCCGGATTGATGCGATAGTAAGTTAATAAATCGATACCAGCCCTTTGCCACCATATCATAGCGGCGAGTATGAGGAGGTGCCACCACTGGTGAGAACAGCCGACCAGGTCAAAGGTACCTAAAAAGGAAAAGGGTTAAAGCGAAATAATGGCCGGCTTTTGAAACACATCGTGGACTGAATTATACTTCATTCAATGATATACATCATTGTTAAAGCGAAATACACGACAGTTTTTTTGAAACGCATCGAGTACATCAGCATTCTTATTTAGCATATGCAAATGATCATAAATTTGAATAAAAAATCGAGCTAAATTCGAGCAAATTAGCACAAATACGTAAGAATTCACTCCACGATACGTTTCAAAAACCGGCCTGCATTTCGCTTCAAATTTTACCTAAAGGAAACCGTACAGGGTACCTACATTGAGAGTGAAAGACTAAGGATAAAAGTGTTGAGTCATATTGAAATAATATACCTGGTGATAGTCGCTCGGGTATCAAGGTAGCATAGAAGAAAAATGCTGCACCGGTTAGACCGTAGAGGATAACGATGTCGGGAAGCCATTCCTAAATTCAGAAACAATAATTATACAACAATACAATAATGACAATAAAATAAAAATAGGTGAAAAAAAGTCAAATCTGCAAAAAGAACATACCACAACATGCTTGCTATCCAAACCTCCATTCAAATGGACCCAATGTATCGTTGGCAAGATTCCAAAAATTATAATCGCCGAGTAAATGATGTGCAGGTATCCAATGCGGGAGCCAATCACCTGAAATGGATTGTGTACGAAAAAAGGTTTCCAACAAAAAAAAAAGATTTTAATCACATTATCACATTCGTTATTTCTAAAAATTAACCAGCCAAATTAACCAAGCCAAGCATAACTAAGTACTAAAAGTGGCATACAAAGGTAAATTAGTAAGGGAAAAATTGAAAATTAAGAAAAAAAAAATAACCAACAAACCTTCTTTTTTAAGAAATCCCGTCTTGTTGGTACGTAGGATGTGACGACGAAAAGTGCCAATAGAAAGTAGAGATACGAATGGAGGCACTCCTGAATTTTCAACATTTATTTTATTTTAAATATCCTTATACGTCATAGTTACACGCCGTATTACATTTGTTAATGAATACGTCATAAATTGTAACCGTCTAATAACGTTTTTTTTGTAAAGCCACGTATGAAAAGTCCTTTTGTGCATCATGCAGCCACCAGTGGCCCGTTTCACAAAAATTTAACGCTGGGGTAGGTTACAGGCGTCTCCCGTTTTAGCAGAGAAAGCCGAGAGACCACGCTAAACAGGAGACGGCTGTAACCTACCCAGCGTTACATTTTTGTGAAAACGGCCTCAGAACTGTACGTAAATTCCTCAAACACCGACTGTAAAACCCATACTATTTTAGCGCTATCGCGCTAACAAAGGAAAAAGAAGACGACTGTGTTTAGGTATATCAATTGTCACGTATCTGGATATTTTACAATTACATGGATTTGCCCCAAACTTGGGTAACTGAACCAGAAGCTTACCCCAAAACAGAAGAACGCAGTGTAGATCCCCGAAAGGTACATTCCGAGAAGTCCCGCCGAAATCCCGAAAACGTCCAATTTTAGATAATTCTGTCGATCCGCGGGTGATATGCAACCGAATGTGTGGTAGGTGGTGGAGAGAATCATACAAACCTAAAATTAAAGGCCTCTTACTATTTCACCAAAACATGTAAAATCAAGGCTTAGGCTTAGTCATATGAGTGCCTTGCGGTGACGGTGCAAGGCAAAACCTTGGAATCTGTACGCCACAGAATTGCCGCATATGTGCGCCACACACATTTCCGCGAAACTCTAGCACCCTTCTTGTTTTTTTCGCGGCTCCTACGCAATGTTTCACCAGCGCAAAAGACGTTAAGTTTCAACCCGTGCTTCTAATAACAAATTGCGAGCCAATCCTATGCGGCGCGCATTTTTCACGCCGTGCCCACGCCGCTTGTGCGCCAACACAATTTCCAACCTGTGCTCCAAAAACAGACAACGTCATGATTAGGTGGTCAGCCAGATGCCCTCCCAACATAGGCAATCGATAAAAATTTGTGTCGAACTGGCAATAGGAGAAATAAAGGAATCCGATCAGATGCGACCAGATATTGATCGTCTCGTTCGTCCAGTGAAATGCACTAAAATATTGAAATAATTTTTACCTTTTTGCTTTTTCCCAGTTATTTTCTTGTCAGCTCGAAGTCCTGATATAATTATTGTTTAGTGTTCTCTTAGTGCGTTCTCATTGGGCGTACAGCGCGAAAAAGCGTAACCGCGTCCGCGAAAACGAGATGGCTTTTTAACACGGGAACGGCGGAGACGCAGAAAGGAAGTTTCTCTGTATCTCGATTTTTTCAATGCAAATTTGCAATCTTTTCCTGCGGACGCGGCAACACACATCCGCGCCGCGCGCTTGAGGGCCAGAATAGGCTAGCTAGTGTAGGCAGTTTGACAAAAAGAAACGTAAAGAAAATCAAAACGATATTGTAGCCTTTTTGTATGGTATTCGCTACTGACGTCCCCGCCCCATTTGGAGAGAATACTATGGATATCTTTGCATAAAATAGTAAAATGGTTTAGAAAGTCAGTAACACACAAATATTTATGTGCATACCTTTTCACGCACATCCTCGGCGGCAACTTGGGCGGCCGGTAGTGTTGAATGACGTGTTCATTAAGCCACATAGATGGTTTTAGTCGGTCACGGTGAATTAGGCGGATATTTCCGTGCTCGACACAGTGTGACGCCGCGCGACACCGCACACAACGGCCCATCTGAAGAATTCCAATTGACTTATCGATGACACGTGTTTTCGTTCATATTTCGCGAACAAAAAACATAACGAAAACACATTTTAGCCGTTTTTCCCATGTTTGAACTTTTGACTACTATGCGAATAAAAAAAGTGGGCGATCTCTACTGGCCGTAGCCCGAAGACGTCTAGCAGTTTGTCATCTGGAATTCGGAAATTTGAAACACACTATCCGGTAACTTGCATAAGTGGAAGAAAAAATTCTCAATGTACAGTACCCCAACCAAGACCAAATACAAAATTGACATGGAGAATATTGCAGAAAATCTATTCATGTAGACTGTGAAGCAATAAACAGATAACAGTAATTTACAAGGGAACAAAACAAAATGATGGAGAGAGAGACCGATATGTATAATGTGAAGAGAGAGAATGATACAGCGAGAGAGAGAGAGAGAGAGTGAGTGTGTGAAAGAGTGGGAGAGAAGCGAGACTGTTGTATTTCTTAAATCCTATGAGTTCTTTTGCTGTCTGATTTATATTCTTTGGAATACAGTGGCCGTATGCACGAACACCGGGAATATGCTCCCAGCTCCCAGTGGGAAGTGATAGAAAGGGAGGGATCACACGAATCAGAGACACGCAGAGACAAATTCTCCCAACCGGGGAAGCTCCCACTGTCGTGCATACGGCACATAATAATAAATCCACCTGACGCCACCAACATAAACCGTTTCTGGTAAACCGTGTCTTTTATACATACTGTCACATGTCTCAACAGCAGCGTGAAGATTTATTTAAATAAGAAAAGTAGGAGTTTGCGCAAGTCCTTGGCGTAACAACGTGTGACTTCTGACCTGATGTTGTCTTCATGTAAAGAAGCAAATGTTTAGTCAAATAGAGAGAGAGGGGGGGGATGGAGAGAGAGAGAGAGAGGGAGGGAGAGAGAGGAGGAAGAGAGAGGAGAACAAGTGAGAAATCATAATACAGAGCATAACCGGCAGTGTCCACAAGGCCACAGTCGTAAAATCAAACTCCTCTTCTTACAGTAGTTCTAAAACAATACCACGAGTAAGTTGATAAGGATAAATACATACATACATACAGTGTTTACGTTTCAAGTGGGTTTAAACATCGTGAAAAATGTCTTACTTATTTGTTTCTGGTTTAAACATCGTGCAAGATGTGACTGTAATTTTTTTTTATAAATTAAAAGGACTGGTGCAAAACTATGTAAACAAATGGTTTTTTTTTCAAGGATTTCTAATTTGCATTCAAGGAAAGCAGTTGCTTCTTTTTTTTTTCTTTTTTTTTCGATTATCAACACACGGCTATCGCCGCCTGAGGCGATTACTCAGGCGATCCTGATAAAATGGTCATTGCATATACTTATATGAAACGTCTGAAACGTATCTTCCTGTGTATATAATAAATTTCGATTGCGCTTGTTTTGAAGAGTTGCGAAAAGGGACTACTTATGCCAAACGCCTGAAACGTAGAATTCTTTATATAAGGTCAGATTTTGATAAGGGGAAAGGATTAAAGCGAAATACCGGCCGGTTTTTGAAACGCATCGAGTACTCCCTGCCTCCCTATGCTTCATATGCAAATGAGCATAAATTCGAATAAAAAATAGACCCAATAGACCCCTTTTAGCATAACTGCATAAGAATGCGGATATTTGAGATGCGTTTCAAAAACCGGCTGGTATTTCGCTTTAAACTCGTACTCGAGTTTTGTTTTTTGAGCGGCATATGAGGAGCATAGCATAATCGAAAAACAATAGATCTATGCGAATAATACATTTATAATGTTTAGTAGCTTGCAATAAAATTTCTCGCAGGCCAAAAAGCGGGGATGGACCAAAAAGGCATTAAAATGGCATTCGATTATCAATATGTGGAATTTACAACAACAAAAAACGGGCAAACTTATCTCTGAAAAACACATCTACAAATATCTAAGGCTTCAACGCGACGTCATAATTTCGCATATCTTTTTTCTTGACGTTTTAAATTTTGTAATGAAAATGTTCATTTGAACTTATAGAGAGATAGAGAGAGAGAGAAAGAGAGAGAGAGAGAGAGAGAGATAGAGAGAGCGTGCGAGAGGTTAAAACAAACCACAACGAACATTGATAAAATACAGGAACGAAGAATTAGAGCATGAAAAATTCAGAAAGGAATTTCCCAGAGTGGGATTTTATGCAAATCGCGTAAGAAAAGATTCAAAAGATTTCGTTCCTGTGATCAGTTTTGGGTGTCTACTAGGGAGGGGTGACCTATATCCATTTTAGTCAAAATTCCCTAGTAGTTCCTCTTGAGAAAACTGGTTTCCCTCACTTGGTAACCATTTAGTTTAGGGGACATTTACCTTTGCAATCACATTTAACAGATCCGGCGCTTGCTTCGCCAAATGGGCGCTAAACGCGCGCCACATTGTTGTTGCGCCCAAACTTTGTGTGATATGGGAGCGCCGAGCGCAACTGCTCGATACTGATTTTTTAGCCGAATTATGTTAATTTGCATACAACATACGGGACTGAATTTGTGCAGATAAAACCGGATGTTGTTATCAAATCGACAATCCGCCTGTTTAAAAAATTCTGATCGAATCGCTTGCAAATCGACCAGAAACCGAAAATCCAGATTTCGGAAATTGCGCAATTTTGTGAGATAAGGGTAGGAGCAATATGGATATGGATATGACAAGCTTTATGTAAAATTTGGATCCGCGTTCGCCTCTAGCGCACACAAGCAGAGTTCGAACCTAGCCCGTGACAACTTTGAAACAACAACAGAGTCTGGCCTGGCGCCTAGACTGAGTACACCTGGTAATTTATCATTTGAAACTTGTAGTGTAGTATGAGTATGAACAGGAGCATTGCGGCACAAATAATAAGCACCGTACAATGTACTGAAGTAACAAAGTATGTAAACAAAGGATGGATAAAATAATAATAATTGACAAAAAAAATATTCTACTCAAGATTGAAAATAAAATAAAGTGGGAAATTCAAATTCTTGTAACTTGGGGTATATTAAAGAGTATTAACAATGGTTTACATAAGTATCAGTGCTTTCTAATTGATACGTACCATACGTAGTAAAGTAAGTGACAAAAAGCAGTTGTCATCAGTTGATATAATGCTAACACCAACAATGTATATAGCGAAACCAGCACACCGTGGCAAATTGCGACACGGGCGATGTGTCTAAAAGACATCTTAGGCATAACATATCGACGCGCAACCAGGTCTGCGTCTGCACACTTGCCGCACAACTTGCACTCGTTGGGGGACTGGTTCGCAGTGCTGTGCGAAAACAGGTTCGCGCCATAGCCGCAAGGCCTGTGTATAGCTTTGGTTATGATGTGGCCTCTCTCTCTCTCTTTCTCTTCCTTGCTCTCTCTTATTCTTTCTCGTCTCTGCCTTACGATCTCTCACTCACTCTCTCGTTCTCCACCTCTCCATCTCTCCGTCTCTCTCTTAATAACTCTCCCTTTCTCTCTCTCAATAACTCTCACTCTCTCTCAATATATATCCCTCTCCATCTCACTCTCTTTCTCTAAGGTCTATGTTCATTTCTTCTCCGTTATGTCACTGATTATCTCAGAACACGTTTCATGAATTCAAATCCAAAAAAGATCCATTTTTTTTGTTTCAGACGAATATTTGAAATTTGAACTCAAATGAGCAAAGTATATTCGGAAGTAGGAATGGTAAAGACTGCAAATCCTTTCGGGATGCAAAAAAAGAGAGGGAGACATAGACAGAGAAAGAGAGAGGTAGCGAGAGACTGCGAGAGAGAGACACACTCTACGCATCTCAGAGCTTGAAAATAATAAATATTCACCTCGTCATAAATCCCATGCGCAATGTACTGATCCATATCCTCTTCAGCGTATCCACAGTCACCAATTTTCAATTTTTCGATTTTTTCGTGCGGAACATTGCTTGGAATTGATATTGTTGGCACCATTAACTGAAGAAGGGTAATTGATAATTTAGCAATTATAATTAAATGATATTAGCGCGAAAATGGAGAGGGAAAAGAAGGAAGGATCCACAAAGTTCGAAACTACAAGAAAGATAATTATCATTGAGGAAACTACAGAATTACACAAATATGACTGCGAAAACCGCTTTGCATAATATGCAAATTTGGGTGAATTATTAGCAAATGGACATAAACAACTAGATACCGTAGACGGAGCCCCAACAAGAGCCAAAAAAGGAGTTCTGGGGGTAACAATGATGTAGAAATTGAAACAGTAGTGCAAATACACAAGGTAAACGGTTTACTACATAACTGTACAAAATCGTCGCGCGCGGAAAAGTGGCGTGAAAATCAGGCAGGCGCAGCTAGAATTTCGCGCGACAAAAATATATTAAATCGAAATACCGGCCGATTTTTGAAACGCATCGTGGACAACTGAATCCTTAAGTATTTATGCTTATTTACTCGAATTTAGCTCGATTTTTTAATCTAATTTATATTCATCTGCAGAAGTCGCATAAGAATGATGGTGTACTCGGTGCGTTTCAAAAAGCGACAGGTATTTCGCTCTAAATCACCAATTTCGCAAGGTCTCCAAGAGAGGTCAGTTCACAGATCACAGAAACATATACAATTGAATTAGAATTTTAATCAAATGTTCGTAAACTCCAATTAATATCAAATCAAGAGCGCAGCTAGAAACATTTTCTTGTTAGATTTTTCTGCAAAAGCAAAGGGGATAAAAATGATGTACAACCTGTCTCGTGGGAAAATAAAAGCTATATGAAACATTGCTAAAAACGCCAAAATTTGTATTATTCGCATTTTTATTGCGATTTTTTTTTAAATCTACTCACGCAAGGAAATTTGACTCATTATTCATTTTATTTTGAATCATAGCTTTATTTCTACTATTTTTTTTGTTCTTCATAATGTATATTCATATATGTAATATGAGATTTTTTGATTAGATTGGAAATGTAATCAATGCCGGTGACAAATTTTTATTGCTTATATGAATACAGCTATACCCCAATGCTTAAAATGCTATGAGTACCGCTAAATGCTACTAAAATCTTGAAGGAGTTCATTTCCTCGAGGTATACACATATAACGAGCACAAACTCACAAAATAAATGAATAAACATTATTTCCACTAAGGAATGTAGATACATATACAGAAAATGTATTGTTATACATAATACAATGTCATAGATGAGTGTTTATATCGGATCAGACATAGGCATTGTTTAGCCGTTGTATGTACATGTTGACAGAGTTATAAGAGCAGTCATAAGTGTCCATGCGTGGATAGCTTCAGTAGTGAGCTAAGATCATCGTTGGTATCTTTAAGAGGATCTTGATCGTGTTTTCTTGTGCTAGAGAACGCAAAACGTGTTTTTTTTTGCATGTGTAACTAAATCAGTGAGATATGGGATGCTAACTCGGATAGTTATCAGATAAATAAGTGTGTAGTTATACAAAAAAGGAGGCAGATCCCTCAGACCACATACTTTTCACTGCTAGGCAATTATCAATAATACACTAAATTGTTGATTTGCTTATATCAACGTGAACGTGAACCTCGACGAGTAACCTGAGCGCGAGATGTGCGCAATTTCAGCTGGCGCACCTTTGGCGCAGATGTGGCGAATCTACGGCACATCAGTGCGTTTTATCATTTTTGTTAGTCGCACCCAACAAAGTGTGCAAACTGTGAGATTTTAGTGCAAAAAAAACTGCTACCTCATTACTACGTTCCTGGGTGCGCAGCGCCCCTTCTGCCAGCCGCGCAAATTGGAGTGCACGCGTAGCCAGCCGCGCAGTTTCCACTAGTTTCCAGTGCGGGCGTAGCCAACCGCGTACCGCGCAGAGGGGGGCGCACCCAGCCGCGTAGTATGCAAACTACGCGGCTGGGTGCGCGGTGCCTCGGGGAGCTCAACCGCGCAGCGCACCCCCAGCCAACCGCGCAGGGGGGCCCCCGGCCAGCCGCATAGGGGGGCAAAAAGAAGGGGCGTTCGCGGTTGAAGACCAGAGTACAGGCAACGATGACTACTGAATAGTCTCTTTCAGAATGCTTGTTCATAATTACATTCCTTTTATTCCGTTCCTGACTACTTTTGTGACCAAAGCAACAAAGCAAAGCATATACATAAAATCTTTATTATCACTAGCACTAGTAATCGAATATCTATGTTGTTAATTAAAACTACAGTAGTCTAGCTAATAATAGGCAAAGTAAATAGTACAGTAGCTAATATCTTCCTACATTTAAAGCGAAATGCTAGCTCCTTTGGAAAATTTGCATATGATAAGCAAATCCTATGTATCCTATGCTAATTTTGTACGATTGCCGTGGACGATCGTACAAAATTAGCATATGATACATAGGATTTGCTTATCATATGCAAATTTTCTGAAGGGGCTAGCATTTCGCTTTAACCACAAGTAGATGAAACACGTTCTTTCAACAATATGAGTAATGTGAGACGATTAACCATTTTTTTTAACACACACATTTTCCAACAACAATTCTTTGAATTTTGAATTTGAACCTACAACATACAGTACCCAGAAACCAATGGGATTTTGAACGGTGAATACTTCCCTGGGGAAATACCTCCCATGTATACAGTGGGAATTCGGGAGCACTCTTACATAAATATAAAGGACATAACATTGAGATCATTTGGCGACCACTTAGAGACCATTTGGCGACTAGTTGGTGATGGTGACCGTTTTTGAGAAAAATCGCTGCATCGCAAGCGCCAAATGGTTTCCCAGTCTCTTATGTACGTGCGCAACTGGCTTAATTATTCTTCGGTCTTTTCCTTAGGCGGCAACTTTTGCGAGTCTTCATTTTTTGGATTTACTGGCGCTGGTGCGGCAGGCGCCGTTTTCGGATCATCCATCTGCGTTACATCCCTAGCTGGAGATTTGAATTGCCGCCCGCTTCCCAAAGCGCGCGCACTCTTAATTTTCGAATCTCCATTGCTCTTACGGTATCTCGGTTGTGGTTCACCATTCGGGGACTCGAGTTCGCGGGCACTTCGCATTTTCGACTGGTTTGCTGGCGGACTCTTGGCGATGTCTTGTGGCATGGATGCCGTAACTTTGCTTCGCTTCTTAACTGCAGCTTTGAGCTCGTGCTCACTGGCCAGGATCTTGAGTTGCTCGCGGCTCGTGATCCGCTGGTTACTGGGCCCGCGAGCTAGCGATTTTAGGTTGGGCATGCTAGCCTTCTTTGCTGGATCCACCTTGCTCACGTCTAAGCGGGAAGCCTTACGCTGATCCACGTTGCTCACGAGCAGCACCTTAAAATAGTTTATTCCATCAAACGCTAGAAAAAAATTGACATGCACTTCCTATATTTTGTCTCATAACTTCCTACATTTTGTCTCATAACTTCCTATATTTAATGAAATTAAATAAAAATATCGTGACTGCGTTCCTTTAAAGCGAAATATCGGCCAGGGTTTGAAACACATTGAGTACACCAACATTCCTACGCTGCTTATGCAAATGAACATAAATTAGAATAGAAAATCGAGCAAATTAGCATAAATACGTAATAATTCAGTTATCCACGATGCGTTTCAAAAACCGGCCGATATTTCGCTTTAATCTAATCCCTGTGACTGTATGCTATACATGTCAAATACCAACACACCTTGCCATGCTCCTTTCCTAAGATGTCCTCCCGGGAGCCTCCCGTCCGCTCCTTGCTCCTCAGCTGATACTGCGACTCCTGTGTGGACTCAGCACTTCGATCTTCCCTCTCTTTTTCTTTTCTGCTCTCCTGGTGTTCTTGCTCTTTCCTACTCTCTCTAGCGCTCTCCATCTGCGTTCTCAGGTTAACAACACTCTCTCGCTTCTGCTCGGGACGCGTGGGTCTCTTGTCCCCGCTCTTGGGCTGGCGCCGCTCCCGCTCGCTGGGGCCAACTTGTCGGCTTGAGAAGTAGTTGGGGTGTAGGAGGGGCAGAATTGTGTTGTGGAGGTCCTAAACAATTAGATATACGGTACTTTAAATAATGTGCCAGTAATTGTTACTGTAGCGTAGGTACCATACTTATCAGTTAGCTAGTGTTAGTACAGTTTGAACAAAGTAAGTGAAAGGCTAACTAACGTGAAGTTAAGGTAAAGTTAAAGTAAAGCGTTAGGTAGTACGTTAGTTTGTTTGTGGCGTAACCTTAGTAATTGACAATGCAGAGGCCATATTCACCACTAAATTCCCCATGGGGAATTCCCCTTATTTTTCTCTGCGTGTCTCAATTAGAATGCTATTTTCTGTCCCGAGGGAATATTTCCCCGAGGGGATGGGTGTGGTGAATATGGCTTCAGAACGTACATCTTCACTGCCACTAGTACTCTTCCTATCCTTCGGATAAGTTGGAGTTTTTCCAATGACGTGCCCCTGGCCCTGAAGGCTTGGTTTACTCGAAACTGGCATGAGTTGATCACCGCCTGGAGCCGGTTCCAAAAACGGCTGGTCTTTTTGCTCCTGAAAACGGCCAGAAATTGGATCAAAAATATGTTCATCACTGCCCTTGTTACCTTTGCCCTATGCCACTCGGATACGCCGCTCCAACCCGAAAACAGCCACAGCCAAATTCAAAAACATCAGAGCCGTACACCCACTAGCCCACTGCCACTGGATAAACTACAACCGAACAAGTACGTCAAACACCATGTCTTTTGTTCTTCTACACGGAAAATTTAGTCCAACCATATTAGAAAAGTAAATCACAAACTATATACAAATGCATTTCTATCTTTCTATGCATATCAAGTGCCCAAGAGCATAAGTGCCCCATACCCATAAAATAAACTCCTCGTAAGTTCCCACAAAACCGAGCCTAACAATAAGTAAAGTGAACCACCCGTGGAAACCCATCAAGGTCGTCATACCGAATCTGACGCAGTGGTTGGCGGAACTATATTCTTCATATTTAAATGTCTTTCTATTTCCTAACAACCGCCGCACCCCGTCGCACCTTTTCAACACCAACAATAATCACCCTGTATGTCAATTCGACATCGACGCTATAACCTGTAAACCTATCGAACACCGGCCGGGAGAATATCTAAATTGGTTTCTGGTGAAATCGTCCGGAAAACTTTGATCGTGGGTGGGAGGCGCACACCTCACCCGCGTATCGTATGTTTCGAACAACAAAAACGTGTGGGCAGCTTGTATTCCAGTAAAGCGCCATATATGCGCGAAGTAGAAGTGCTTCCCAGGTTCCCCATGTTCGCGTACCTATGGCCCATACTGAGAAAACGAAGGCGGAACATTTTTTGCGGAGCTTCTTGTATATAAAAAATGTTAATCCAATAACCCACAAAGCTTTCCAAAGATTCTCGAATGCGGTCATGTGATGGTAGTCCGGGCTGGACCTTCATTAGCTCGCCGGCGCCCTGAAGAAAGCACGTACATACACAGCCCGCGTGCCCGCCTGCCCCCATGTCCGCGTGCGCACATCATTTTGCAGTGGAATATAAAGCCATCAAGTACTCTATTTGTGTTAGTAAAATTTTATGTTATGTTATCCTTTTTTAGCGCGATAGTTTAGGTTACATCAGAGAGCCTTTTTTCCAGATTCCAAACTGAATGTTAATATCATCGTTGCACGCTTTACATAGGTATTTTTTTGCATTACATGTATGCGTAATACAAGTGACGAATAATTGTCATCGTATTACCGAATTAAAAGCTCACCCGATGTCGTAAGTTTTCTATCAAAACATATGCGAACGCTATAAATGTGAATATCATGGGTGGATTCACGAAGGAAGCGATAAATGGGTGACTTCGCAGCTGAAAAGAGGATTTATAGGGGGAATTCTACATTTTCGCTGTAAATTCCGTCTCTCTTCTCTATCTTTGTCTCTGACTCTCTCTCTCTCTCTCTCTCTCTCTCTGTCTTTGACTCTCTCTCTCTCTCTTCTCCGAGAAACCATGTCGAACGAAATGAGGTGCCTATTCAAAACTAAATTATGAGCTAACAATAAGCAAAACTCACAAATGGAAAAGGAGTGACCTCACTGCTCCAATTTATCGATAACATTATCCAGCAGACGTAGAACTAAAGTAAATTTATTAATGTTAAATAAAAAAAGGTTTATGAATTTTGGTTGCAAACGAAAAATTGGGGTTTTGGTCGAGCGGGGACCCATTGGGCCGTATAGGCGAAGATGCGGGTTCGACCTCCGCTCGACCAAAAATCCAATTTTTCGTTTGCAACCAAAATTGATCTAGATTTAGTAACTAATTGAGCAGTAGTATAAAAATCCTATGTCATTTACCATGCATGTCTAAAATATGTACGCACGTGCGACGTAACTTATAATAAAAGTTGTAGACGCTTCCTAGTTCTTGGTACGGCTTCAAGGAAAATATCCAAGACAAGTTTAAAAAAAAATAAAAGGAGAAAATCCTCAAATCATACCGTAGTCGGGAATGGTGTAAAGCTGAAGTAGAGTTTCTTCACATAGGAATTCACCCATGTCCATAAACGTTCGCATTTCGTCTTTGGCAAACTGTTCATGAAGAATAAGTCGAAGCGAACTTGCGCGGAACCTTAAATTGTTCTATAAAACATAAATGGGTTTACATGAGCGCACAGACATGCACACACGCACACACACACGCATACACACGCACACACGAACACACACACACGACCACACACGACCACCCACGACCACACACAAGAGATACATAGAGAAATATAGAGAGATAATGCGTGCATACACGTAGCATACACACATACAAAACAAATACGCATACAAACACACGCACACACGCACACACATATACACGCACACACCCACTCACACACACATCCAGCACACACACGCACGCACGCACACCCACGCACACCCACGCACACGCACGAACACACACACGACAGCCCTCACCATAACATCCAATGAAAATGACTTGTTTGAGTGCCAACGCCAACGCTAACAACCACGATCGACTGGTGAAAATCCACTCATAGACGAAGATGTAATTCTGAAAGAAAACTTATCCCATATACTATGGTCTTCAGGCGCGCAGCACCGAAATGCGAATCCGCGTCCGCGGGAAACGATTGCAAATTTGCATTGAAAAATTCGTGACGCAGAGAAACCTCTTTTCTGCGTCTCCGCCTTTCCCATGTTAAAAAGGCATCTCTTTTCGCGGATGCGGTTACACATTTGCGCGCTTCGCGCCTGAGAATGTAGTAGCAAGACCGCGCCTCGACTACTATTGGTTACCACAGATAAGGTCATTCGCATATCTTATTTTTAGATCACGTTTTAGCTTACAGGTGTTGCAAACGTGACATTTATCATATCATTTATCATATCTTTATACGTATGGAATGGCTCTGGTGTTAGCAAGTGTGAAAACCAACGTGAAAAACAGATAAATCGAAAATGGAAAAAACCTCAAACGAGTGACAGGCTGCCATAATTACAGCCACGCCGACTGATAAAATCGAGCACTTCCATTTAAATTCAAATTTACAAAAGGCAATGATGAATTGAAATAAGTAGAGCATCCCAGCTAAAAGTATAATATTATCATTCAACTCAAAATTTAAAATGATGTTTTGTTCCAAATGGTCAGTTTCTTTCAGCGCGATCTGATTTATACAGTTCTATATGCATAGCGTGCTGGTGCCGATGTTAGAGCTCTATTGGCATAATTTAGCTAGGCTAAGTTTGTGACGTTTTTTTTACAGAACATAGTGTTTGCATAAAATACCAGCCGTTCGAAGAGCCCTATGGGCTCTTCTCCGACTGGAGGAATCGGCCTTCGGCCGATTGTTTCCCTATTTAAAAAAAAAGGATTGCTACAATTTAAAAAGTTAACTCTTGTCTCTTTCTCCTCCCACACATTCACACTGATTGTGAAAACGTATAATAATCAGTTTGGATCAGCACTCGACTAATGCTACCATGCAAATTTGCTATTGAAGGTGCTGTATGTAGGGCAGAGGATTATCCTTGTGATAAGCTAGCATAGCTCAGTAGGTAGAGCGATGGACTGTGAAGCGAGAGATTGCGTGATGCTGTGGGTTCGAATATCGGCAGCGGCAAAGATTTTGTATGTTCTCGTTCGATTGTGAATAGAAAAATTTTCTTTATGAAAGGATTTCGTTGCGTGCATACAAACAAAAGACCAAGTAAACTCTTCTCCTTTATATAATAAGATACCATATACCATACCTCATACTTTCATAGTCAAAAACCTAAAGCAAAATACCGCCCGGTTTTTGAAACGCATCGAGGACAACTGCATTCTTATGTATTTACTCTAAGTGGGGGTCTAATTGGGATCTATTTTTACGCTAAACTATGCTCATTTGCATATGACGCATAAGAATGTTGATATACTCGATGTGTTTGAAAAACCGGCCGGTATTTCGCTTTAAAAGAACCCACCCATTATATTAGGCAACATGACAAGGATCACTGCTAGAAGATACACCACAATATATCTCGTGTCCGAGTAATAAGTAAGAACTTGTAGGACCGTGACGAACAAATATTCAATCGCTGAAAATGTATTATTCTATTATTCCAATGTTATTTCACTCTCATTTCCGTGACACCGCGCTGTCAAGAAAACAAAATGATAGTCCCCCACAGCATCGCGGCGCACTTAGTGCGCTCAATGGTGCGCCAAAGGGAATTACAATTGCCATTGCGGCGCCGCACTAATGCTGGGTACAGCATGTGCGCCAAGTGAGCGCGATGTGTGCGCCTGTTTATAACAATTAAGAAAGTAAAGGAAAAGGTACAAGTACTCACATCCTTGCGGTACAGTTCTGGTGATATCATAAAAGTCTATTATTCCAAAGGTACTGGCGAGAATTAGAGCGTTTACCGCGCCACCAATTAATCCTCCCAATAAACCGTAGCAGAGATCAATCAGCATTGCGGCCAACACGTACTAAATGATTATATATTTTGCGGCCAACACGTACTAAATGATTATATATTAGAAATTAAGGACTAAACCATTCGTTTAAAGCAAGCCTTTAGGCTTTAAGAGATAGTTCCTAGCGATTAAGTCTTTTCCGGGCATCTTATTGTGCAGTATTGCGAACCATAGTCATAGCGCACGACAATGCGTAAGTTCTTCTCGACGTGACATATTTTACCTCGAGCATATATAGTACTATATTTTGCAACAAAGCAACACGCTGGTCCACAATGTGTAGTTTTTAAACGTTCACAGACCTTCACAGTGTACGTGTGTCGATTATTGTAGATGGACATTGCGCTGATCTGTGACTGTCCGAGTGAGACCGAGAGAATGCAGTGCTCCAGAGCCTTGGCCCAGGTCTGCAACAATAAGGTGGTGAACAAGTATTTGTGCGTGATTTTGTTTGTGTTTAATGTAACTAAGGTGCTTGGTTAAAAGTCGTTGAGGGAAGAGCCCGCCAATGTGATCAAGTTTTCCTACAATAACAACAACCATAAAGATTAGAAACTTAACATGTAAACAAAATTTCGTCGGATGTGCGATTTATTATCAAATTGGGTTGTCTTTACGACATATGCATACAGTGTCAATACAGCGTCCATTTTTCACGCTGAATCCAATGTTGCAGCTTATTTGAAGCGTTTCTAAGATTTTTGAGCCGAAAACGAAAAATGTTGGGTGTTCCTTTACTTATGGAACGCGCTGTCAAACACTTATCTGTCGTTTACTTAGAGAGTGGACTCACCACAATATCAAGAAGTTTCTCGGGCCTTGGAGTGAGTACTCCATTAACCAATGGTAAAGTCGGCTTTAATACAGCCGGCACGTCAGCGTACATGTGAAAAACCAACACAATTAGAAGCACCATCGATACCACTTGTATGGCTCCCATTATTCGGGCTGCAAATCAAATTAATCGCATTTTCACGTTTAGCATGCGGCGGCTGCTTCCTTCAATTGGAGCGCGGCGGAGCCGCCGCGCGCTGGTAATCTAGTAATCAAGAAACTTATCGAAATAACTCCAATGCATTGATATTTAGCTGCATTTTTGTTATTTCTACATTTCTACTAAGGGTAATCAACCAAGTCAACCTGTCAAATTTATTTTACAGCAAAATTCCTTCCATATTTCAAAAATCTCCTTGGGAGTAACTAGCAGAAACTTGGAGAAACTTGAGGGCAACTCGAGATAATATTGAGTGTAATAATTTACCGTAGTGACGGACGGGCAGTAGTAAAGCGCCACCAATTGCTATTAAAACCAACGTTGTCGCCAGAAAAAACTGCAAATGTTTATTAGTTTATTATTAGTTCACTATGGAGGTCAACTGTCTCCGGACCCTCCCCGGTTGGGAGAATTTGTCTCTGCGTGTCACTGTTTCACGTGATCCCTCTCTTTCTCTCACCTCCCACTGGGAAGCTCCCGGCGTTCGTGCATACGGCCACTGGATACCCTTTTCACATAATTGAAACGCTAATGCTAATAAGTAACACAGTGTTGAATGGGGACTGAAAAACTAAGTAAGTAGTAGTAATGCATTTAATAAAAATAAAATTCAAAAACCGTACCAATGCATCAAAGCCACCCCACTCATCTATTGAATCCGAAATTTTTGTGACAATTGTGCTGAAAAGTAATTTTACTTAATCTCACTTTCTTGCAAATCAAAAAAAACCTTCCGCACAAAATCGGCTTACAATCCGCACTCAACATGCGCGCGGCGTAAACTTCGCTAACATATGGTGCACCTCTCTCCGCTTAAATGAAAAATCGGAAATTTTACTGATAACTTACTAGCAAAATTCCTCCATAGGCAAGGTGACGCGTGTCTTCTCCACCGCAAGCTTGAGATCTGTTTCTTTCGACGCAACGCAGTCTTTCTGAAGTAACAAATCACATTTCCTATTGTCTTATGACTTTTCTATATTTCTAAACTCACTTTTTGGCGATCACAACCTAAACTATATGCATATTTCTTTCAAAACTTAAAAGTTTACACATTCACAATCCTCCTCTTTCACCATATTGCACAAGCATTTAATATTTCATCGTTCAACTTTACTAAAAACGTAAAGAAAAGTTGACTCACATTCAGATAAAGTTGAGTTAGTGATAAATTTGAGCAGACCATCGAGTCGTGCAGTGATAGACATTCTAAAACATAATAAGGTGCAAGTGTCTTTTTGGTTCACAAAGTCAAATAAAAACTTGTCCTCGAGTGAAGCTATATGACACTACCGCTTCGCACACCGTCAAGGAGTATGAATTTGTGTCAAGGAGTGTCAAAATGTGTCGTGTCGATACAATACGCGGTGTATACGATACGATTTTTGAAACCACCTGCATTCTTATTCAACGTATGCAAATGAGGATGATTATAATAAAAAAATCGACCCACTTAGCGTAAATACAGAAGAATCCAGTTGTACACGATCCGTTTCAAAAACCGGCTGCTAGCTCGCTTTAATATAAGGTACTCAACCAATAAACCCCTTTATATTATATGCAAATTTCGGATTTCCTACCTATGTCGTCAATTTCCGAACCAGTCGTGTCCTGCTGGCACCATGCAAATCCTTCAATTCGATTAACATGAAAAAGCGCCTTCAACGCCAAGATCATATGCAAATTCGATCGTAGCACGGTGAATGTGGTACACACAACGTCCGTCCACGCGAATGCTACAATGAATTGGAACGTAAAGCAAAAGTCGCAGCGCCGCCAGAGGTTGGCCAGCCTGCGCAAGCTGCGACATTTCCAGATGGCGAACATGCCGCGCCCCCTTCTTAGAATTTCATCATCTAGCGACATACTTCCCGAATGAGCGCCACAACGCGCAATGTCTCCACTGGGTACTTTTCGTACGGTAGTTAAATGTGCGGCATTATCGAACTCCTCCCGGTGGATTGGCAGATGTGTAATCAATTGATTATCTTAAAAATGATAAATAAGATAATATTTAAGTTGGAAAAGGTCAGTTTACTTTTTAATATTGGCGCAATTCGTTGATATCCAATCAATGGTGGTACACGCGTGAATTGACCAATGTATGTCTGCAAGGAAATTATTAATATCATGCGAAATCAAGAACCTCGATATGGCCCCGATCAAGCCCCTCAAAAAATCTGGCCTTGGGCCAAATCAGGGTTTTCTGGAAAATTAATCGGGGCCATATCGGGGTTTCAACTTTCCTGTGAACAAGCAACGAAAACAAAACGGAAAGCAGGTTTACATTTTTAGATGCATCAATTGGCTACATAGCTTTGTGAATAGATTAGATAAATATTAGCCCGTATTCTCGGGTCTACGGAAACGTTCCGTTTGGGAAATAGTTTGTATGCAAATTTCTCGACTATCTAGACTAGCTGGAGGAAAAATTTGCATACGAATGAGCTCCCAAACGGAACATTCCCGTCGACCCGAGAAAACGGGCTATTAAAGCGACATACCGGCCGGTTTTTGAAACGCATCATGGACAATTGAACTTTACGTATTTATGCAAATTTACTCGAATTTAACTCGATTTTTTATTATAATTTATGTTAATTTGCCTAAGCTGTATTATAATGATGGTGTACTCGATGTGTTTCAAAAACGGCCCGGTATTTCGCTTTAAAGATTCACATATTTATATATATATTTTTTTTTAATCTATAAATCCCAACCTCTATAAATCCTACTTGTAATCCATATGTGAATAGGCAAATACTATATGGTATTAGGTAGAGTACTGAAAACATATAATAACTGTATTAACATTAATAGTAACAATAAAAAAAGACTAATAAAACAGATGAACACTATAATGAGCAATGAACACGGTGTAAGAATCAAAATCTCCAGTTACCAAAGCAAAGAATTGTAAAGAGGTATAACATGTGGTTTGAAAGTGTAGAGAACCACATTCCCGTGTTTTCGATGTAAATCGAGTTCCTGTTGTGCCGGGAATGTCTCTAGTCGTTTGACAAGCCACGTGTCATATCGCTTTAAAAAAAATCATCTTACTTCCACCATGTAGATACATTCTCTGTGGAAATATGACCAAATTCGAGAAACCAACAAAAGTTGCGACCAACATTGGGACAAGTTCACAATCATATTTATATCGCTCTTTGTGCACTAAATATATATTATTCGTAAATTCATTATATAGGATTGTACTAAAAAATTAAAAGCATAAAAACACATTTTCAACGGACTACCCTAACACTAAGTCATTATGTTTCACAATACAGTATTAACGAGATAGCTGCTACCTGAGGCCGTATTCACAACACGCAGGGAGCCCTCCCTGGCCTCCCCAGGGAGCTAGAGAGTGTGTAGAGAGTGCGAGAGCAGAAGAGACTCAGAGCGCACGTGAACCTAGGGAAGGCTCCCTGCGTGTTGGTGAATACGGCCTCAGATCTAATGCAGTGTGTGGCAAATTGGAACAAGGGAGGATTAAAAAGTATATGTATGTTATGATGTAAAGTTATGTTGAATACATTGAATAGATGACAATGTATTTTATGTAATTTTATGTTTGATATAATTTATGATAATAAAATAACCTACAAAATTCATAATCAACTGGTTGTGCATCGCCTAGACCGTCAGCGCCTTCGAGGTTTTCCCCGCTAGCTGGAGAAATTACCGCAAGGCGTCCTGAAATTTACTTTTCTCATATAATAATAATAAGATTATTACACCACGGTTACCGTCACCGGCACACAAATTCGTGTGAGTTGTCCCGTTGTGATCCTATATATAGGCGCGTCCGAGTTGGGGAAATTTTGAAGAATTCCGGAAAAGTTCGGTTCAAGATGGAACATTTGCATAATGGTGAAAAGCAGGACATTCAGCATGTTTGCCTGTGGTCTCTCATTTTGTTACTATCTCTAAACTTTTCTTGCGTTTCCAACTTGAACCAACTTTTCCGGAACTCTCCAAACTTTTCCCAAGGGTAGCTAAGAATTGCTCAGCTATGTTTATAGTTCTCAGTTCCCACGAGCTCCGAGTAGTTGGACCATACACTTGCATACTGACCTGCAGTTTCCGCAGCTACTTTTGGCTCGGATTTGTTTGGTTGAAGAAGCTGAAACAAACATTCAGCTTCGAGATAGTTATGGCTACGATTATTCGATGTTCGATCACTTCGACTATGCATATGCGCGAGAGAAAAACTAGCATTTGAGGCCAAGCCGTTCAAGTTTCTGTACATGCATAGGCAGCTCTGAAAGAAAAATGAGACTGAAATTTCCAACCGTTTCGCTCCTGTCTTTTCTTGGTGAACTAGTAGGGCCAGTGGTGGGTTCGGTTTTCTGTGTAGGTGAGGCGGACTTAGTACGCGGCGCCCTTTTTGCTGCTACTTTTTGTATCCTATAATTTTTAGATGAATAAGTAGTCGCGTTTGCAAACTCGAGCACATTCTTATAATCAAATCAAAATCAGGCACAAAATTATGGTGCCACGGGGACATAAAATGGAAAATCCGGGCAACGTTATACGTGGGCACTCCATAATAAAGTAAAAGAAAAAAAATGAAATACCATAAAGGAAAAGTAAGTGTATAAATTTAGGATGTACAAAGGAAATTATGAACTATAGCAGTTTGAGAGCAAAGTGAGTCATGAGTTATCATGACACCCCGTTTCGACCCAATATCGTATACGAGGATTTTGCCCGGGTTGGGTCTCATCAGTACGATGACCACAGGCTTAATAAAGTAGTGAATAGAAGATCACCGCAACACATCCTCATTTTCGTGCAAGCTTGGTTGATATATACTTATATTCTTACTTTATGCGCGCTTGTAAAGCGTCTTAGGGCGCATTCGAGATGGACATTTCCGGAAAAGAAAAAGAAAGCGTTTGGTTCGAGATTAATTTCACCAGAAAAGGATGCAATGGCCACGCACACACATGCAAACGATCGATTGAGTTCAGTTTCAATTACGGTACATTTTTCAATTACGGTACATTTGCACTTTCGACAATGGAATTATTTCGGTTTTTACTTGTCAGGTTGATTTTCGATTCAAAGACACCATTCGATTGACAAGTAAAAACCGAAGTTTACCCAAAATGTCCATCTCGAATGCGCCCTAATCAATAATTAGATGTAACTATTAAACTTACCTATTAAATAATCGTGCTCTGTTCACTTCTTCTGCGTCGTTCACTGACATTGGTCATAGGAAAAATGTTTCTCAAACAACGAAATGATTTGACTGCTTTCGTCACTTATTTTATGCTAATTTTTGTTTATAGATTACGTTTGTAAGTGAGTAGTATTATCTGTAAGCACAATAAATACGTTATATGGTCAACTTACAGTATTGTGGATATAATACTGTAGGCAATGATTCGCGGCCGTAAAATTTGAAATTGTGCTGCGTTGCGTGAACATTGCTGTGTGATGTGCAATGTGCACGCATAATTCAGTAATTCAGTTATTTTTCAGCCACTTTTTCAGTTTTCTTTGGTTTGTCATTGTTCCTCGAATAATTCAGTTATTTTTCAGCCACTTTTTCAGTTTTCTTTGGTTTGTCATTGTTCCTCGAATAATTCAGTTATTTTTCATTTCAGTTTTTTTTCCTTTTCTTCAGTTTTTCATTTTTGCTGTACTTCATTAATCTATGTTGATTACGTTATTACTATTCGCTATTTCGTATTTCCTTGTCAGCCAGGAGGTTTCTAGCATCGCTCTCAGCATTTTGATGTTGATTGCTCCATTACGTCTCTTGTTTTCTATACATTTAGTTGCGAGGTACTTCGCAAAATATACGTAAGAAATTTCCACAGCACAGAAATGTACAAGACAAAAGGTAAGCTGTTTCATTTGCAGCATTATTATGGTTTGTGACTTCGCTACGGTTGCCTTCTCGAAATACGTCGTAACGTTGTATAGGTAATTAGGAAGAATTGTTAAAGACTGACAACTTCAGGGTTTTACGTGTGGCAAGTAAAAATCACAACCGTTCATGTTTCGAGCAGAAAACGTGTACAAACATTAAAATAAGCTTTTTTCTAGCAAATACTAAACAATTATTGTGACACTTTTTATTTCATTTAGGCAAACGCAACACTGAGTTTAAAGTCTAGTACTAAATTTGGGCGAGTAAACTCGTAAATAGAGCTAGGAGAAAATAGTATCAATTTCTTACAAAGCCACGGAAACTGTTTGTAATGGTTAAGTAATGCTAAGCCAGTAGATTTCTAATTCGAAATGCATTTATTGTGATCTTTGCTGTTCATTAGAGCAGTTTTAGATGAGATTTCAGGTAAATGGAATGATGCTAATGCTTTAAAACTAACAATAAGCATATCCAAAAAAGGAGTAATTTAATATATTGCCCTCCGCTCTCAGTATTCGTGAATTTCTGTAGTGAGTTGCGTTGGGTCCGATTCTGGCATCGTTCCCAGACACGTCTTTTCGCGGTCTTCGCGACGCATACGCAAGTCGTCCAAGTCTTTGCCAGCGACATCTTCCTGAACGAGAAATGGTATTTTCAAGAGGTTGTTGAAAACGCCTTTAGGACTTGGGCTGACCATAGGTCAAGAAGTGGTGGAAATTGTTTTCGGTAGTCCGGAATTGGTGGAAGGGTACGCCAAAAATTCATGGAAAAAATGGGTATAATTTGGTGGAAGGGTGTCTAAACCACGCCCCTTTTCTAGCGAATTATGGGAAAATTCGTGAAAAAGTGCAAAAATGATGGAAGGGTTGACCTCTATAGGGACATAAAAATGTCCAAATTTGGTGGAAGGGTACGAAAATTTTCCCCACTTCTTGACCTCAGGGGCTGACTGAAGAAATTAGCTAATAAAGGGTACAGATACACAAACTCTCATAGAACAAACATGTACGTACACAAAATCATACGACGTTACACATACTATCATATGCGCGCTTACATACCCACCCACACCTACACTGATACACTTCAAATAGGTACGTAAAGAAAATTTCGCCAGCAAAAATAAGTTTCTCACAAATTCCTGAATTCCAACTCGTATCCGTTGATAAGAAGGCAAGTCCGGCTGGACTTTGAAGATTTCCGAAGTGTCCTTTAAAAACATGATAATATGATTATATGTTGGTTCATTATGGCAATATACTCGGACGAAGACACATTTATGATAACAGATGAACAGAAGACCTAATTATCGATGAAGAATTACTTTGCGAAAAATCACAAGGCGCAAAAATATGTGGAAAGTTACCCGGTAACGGAAGAACATTCGCACTAGAAATATAAGTGTGGCAATCACAGCGGGAGTCATGGATGGATTCACGAAGAGCCCCAATGCAGGATGCTTGCGAAACTAAATAGCTATTATGATTAGTCGTTGGGTATGGGTAATGCCAAGAACTTGCAATTCTAACAATAAGTAGGCTGAACGCCTTTCGCAATATTCATGTTGTCGGTAATATCTCGCTCGTACTTAGGAATTAAAGCGAAATACCGGCCGGTTTTTGAAACGCATCGAGTACATTATTATTACAAAATTATTATGCAGCTTATGCAAATGACCATAAATTAGAATAAAAAACCTAGTTAAATTCGAGCAACTTTGCAAAAATACGTAAGAATTCAGTTGTCCACGATGCGTTTCAAAAACCGGCCGGTATTTCGCTTTAAGGTTCTCTTTGTCTAGCTGGCATGTAGATCTGAAAGTGTCCTAAATGCAACTTACGTATGCAACGGGAACAACGCGCTTGTCGGTCCAATCAACTGAAGTCACTACGTAGGAGACGTAAATCTGAACGAGTCCATGTAATTACGGCAAGCTAGCGGTGGTTCCCTTTGTGGCAATAGTCTTCCAAATACTTTAAAAAAATCTTATTATATAAAGGAGAAGAGTTTGTGGCCGGGTGAATTTGTGATTACGACCACAACGAATTTTTTCTACGTTTCAGACTTTGGTGTAAGTAGGTATCTGTTCCATATTTACAAGATATGCGCAATAGGATCTCTTAACACAAACGTTGGAACATACTCTTCAGGCGTTTCATATAAATATGCGCGCGTCGAAGTATCTTTTACGTAGCAGACTTTAAACTTGAATGCCGCCTCAGGCGGCGAGAGCCTTCTGGTACTAATATGATCGAACAATGGAAGGAAAACCCACAAAAGTGATTGGCAGAGCAAGAAGAAAATACAATTCTCGGAAGAACCAATCAGCCTTCTTCCAAAAATCGCCCACTTTTCCTGCGGACGATGAGATCATGAAGGCCATGTCAAAGTTGACCTGAGCCGCACCTGAAACTTTCCTGTGCTACTCTCGCAACATAGGAAAACTCTTGCCTCAGGTGAGATAAGGTACCTCTTAGGCTGCAAGATCAGTTTGGGATCAAGGTACACGAACGGGCGGAACATAAGCATAAACGACATGCGGAACGTACCATAACATCCTATAATAATAATTTGCTTCATGGCAAGTGACCACATGCTCAGGATATTTTGGCTTGAAACAGTCCAATCGTACAAGTAAATATTGTTCTGAAAACGGAAATTCTTGGTACTAGAGCGTTGCTTATGATTCAGGTGCTCACAACAGGAAATACTTGCTGTAGTTTATGTGATCGACGGTGAAACTGTCGCTAGCGGATTACTTCTATATAAATGGCCAGCATGTAATGTACCTACTTCCAAACAACTGACATAATCTTATAAACTTACACTGAATGAAAAAAGAGCGCAGCATAAAGTCATTATTCCGCCAGCTATCACGACATTTTTCCACTTGGCTTTGATATTGAAAAGCCCGGCTACAAATTCGCGCAAGTAGAGTTGCGTTACTAAAGTAAAATAAAATAAGCACGTGCGCAGTATAGTATTCACTATACAGCAAACATAATTTCACCAAAATACACAAAACTTGATAAAATCAAAACACGGAGTGTACACGGAGTGTATCGACACTGAAACGAACATTTCATATCAGAGTCTTGTTGGGCAAACATCACATTTACTCAACCTTACACTAAAAGGTAACAAATGCACAAATAAACTGCTGACTTTTAAATAATATGATTAAACAAGTACCCATCACTGTGGTCCAAATGATAAGAGCCAATGCCAGCAGATACACAAATATCCATGCCTTCGCCTTGTAATATGACATAAACTGCGGAACCGCTTTGAGTAGATATTGTATAGCTGCAAAGGGAACTTTGATACGACGAGTCGAAACTTATACAGTGGATGACAGCTATATGTTGAAGGACCTCGTTGATACTTGTCAAAAAACAAAGTATGGGAATGCGAAAAGTAAAAAGATCTCACATGCTCTAGGACTGTCTCCGACAAAGTCGGTGACCATAAACGATGTTGATCGCGAATAACTTGAAAGTGAAGAAACAGCTGCACCGATAAAAATGCCAAAAATACCAAACACGTAGTCGATTAGTACAGCGTAGATGATATACTGGAATACGCCGAATTAAAAAAAAAGAAGAAACTTGCAAACTTGCCGAAATCCACTAAAAACGAAAGTCTACATTAGAGCGGTATATTTTATCGCCTTCTTATGAGTGAATGTCCTAGGCTGGACATAATACCAATTCCTCAAACTCTATACCTTTATGGACCATGTATCTCTTTTGCTGAAAGACGAAAGTGTTGAAATGTTCGAGTTTCCGACAGAAAATGACTGGACGACATGGCAGAGGGCTTCGAGCCAAACCTCAAACAAAATTATTGTGTTCTCTATACTGCGTTAAACGTACTGTGTTGTGTGTAACTCAACTTATTAATTCTCTCTACTACGCGCTATCGTCTCTTATCTCTCTTGTTCTCTCATTATCTTTTACTCCTCTCAGTCGTCTAATTGTAAGCCACGGTACGCGACTCCATCATAGTGCGCGCCGATTATCGATCGGAATATTGATGTTTAGACAGGTCGTACCCCAATATAGTAGTAGACAAGTGTTTTACACGTTCTATAGTGAAAGCATTGGAGTGTCAAGTGTTCTCTTGCCAGTTATATGTTTGCGTCAACTCCTTCCAATAACATTCTAACAATTGGAATACTCACCGTATGACTGAACAGAGGCGCGCTTTTTGGGTAAGTGACCGGCGACATTTCATCCCAGGGAATCACGTCAAGAGGCCAATTCACGTACAGGTGAATGATCACCGAGAGAAGCATAACGCCAGAGATACCGGTTAAGACGCCAGCTACCTTTGCTGCAAAGAAAACTTTGAAACTAAGTGGATGGCAAAACGGTAGTAACCGTTCCGAAATAAAGCGAAGACGTAGACAAAAGAAATCGAACAGCGAAGAACTGGGAGTACGATATGCTGTAGCTTCGATGTATTTCCATGAGGCATATGAAACGTCTACCGCCAAGGAAACTTAAACAAACAACTGCTCACCAAAGTGTCTGATTGGGAGGAGAAGTGTTTGTGTGATTCCCCAGACCACGAACGTCGCGCACGCCAATCCCTAAATCCAAGAATCCGCTCCACTGAGGCTCTCAACTGGAGGCGTTTTACGGAACTCGGCGTTTGTAATTTTATTTTTGGTGCTCATATTTATGCAAACATATTTTTGAGTTTATCTTTAATTTACTTCTTCGACTTTTCATCATCTCTTATAGCGTTGCGAATAAACATTTAAACATTACCCACCGCTATGTTCGGTGTACCAATATCAAAGACTCCCTTGCTTCGATTATTTGTGTATGATCTGCAAGTTTGAACAAAATAGTTGTGATCGTTTTTGAAGAGACCCAACCAACCACATCAAATTCCTCTGTCATCACATTAGGGCATGATATTCTTTCTAGCATTAACATCTCATCTTATATTTGTTGTATATATTTTTCAATTTTTTTGTGCATCTGAAGCTGATAACAGTGAAACTTACTGGTAATACTTGTCATAGGGAATGTATGCCCTGAACGGATTTTCTAGAACTTGTTTTTCCGCCGCTAGGTTGAAGCAATTCTTCTGAAACAAACCAATGCAGACAGCAGGTTAAGTGAAACGTTTTTGTGTGCTGACATTCTGAGTCCAGTGGATCTTGATCTCGAAGTGGACCTTGTTTTGCGGATAATAACTTCCCTACTTTTGCACATTATGCCGAGGGTTTTGCAGACATGATTCCATAGGTTCCCCTGAAAAAAACTTAACACTGGTAAACTCTTTTCACACGAACTGAACCTTTAACTCACATATGTATAACGCTTCGTTATCGTGTCCTTTTCGCTTGTGTAATTGGAACATATTCGGTCGTCATTTTGCGACATGCAATCTGAAAACCGCGTCCTTCACTTTGGAATCATGGCCTGTGTGCGGCCTACACTGGGCCCAAAAAAGGTGGGCCGCCTACACCTCGGTCATAAATGACTCGATGGACACAGAAATCATACAAAATAAACATGTTATCCAATGCAAAGTTTAAAAACGGACGTGATGTGTAGTTGCCCATACACGCTCCACTAACATTGGGATCTATCACCAGGTCCTGAATGTTTTTTTTTTCGTTTACATTTACAGTCTGAGGCCGTTTTCACCAACATTTAAAAACTTCAGTCACTTCAGTCAAACGCGCGCACTTATGCCAAAAAGGTGGAAGTATCCCGGTACTTCAGTATTTTCATTGTTTACAAGGTTGGCAAATTGCCAAATCCCGTACTTACTGTTGTTGGTGAAATCCATCAGAAAGATAAATTTACTTAACCTAAGTACCCTTTTGATGGTCAAAAATTTATGACAGAAGTAAATGTTGGTGAAAACGGCCTCTGGGTAACTATGAGGTATGCATGCTAAAGTCACGAGTCGTATCTCATTTTTTTCCGAATCAAACATTTGCAAGAGAAAAACGAAAGACGAACTTGTATAGCCAAAATAATATGGATGATATTCTTCAGACTGAGAATTATCATATTTGTAGCATCAATCCAGCATACCACTAAAATGAAGTAGAGGAAATGTAGTGAACAGAACTTGACACTAGAAACGTCACCAGATTTCTAAAATGCACCGGGACGCATAAAGTTGTCCCTTGCACCGCTTCTGTGGATTTCGGTTGTCATAACGGGGTGTACTTTATATACATCTTCAGACTTACACTGTAATATAGGTGCCACTTTTTGATATCCAATTATAGGTGGTTCTTGTGTTAGCTGACCGATGTACGACTAAAAAAATTGCTGGAATTATTAGTATTAAAAATCAGACCATTGCAATTTACTTTCCCACTTGAACAAAATAGTCGCCCAATTGCCTACCTCAATGTACGAGACGGGAATGGCGTAGAGTACTGTGCATACTGTATATGGAAGCAGGTACCAATCTAAACAATTATTGAAAAAAACAGCAATCGCTAGTTAGAGCTCTATAAGTTATAGAAACTATCCATCCGAGAAAACATGAAACGAGTAGAATTGCAGTGGAATAGAATGATAGAGGCAAAAGAACGAGAGAACGAAAGAGAGAAAAAGAGAGAAAGGGAGAGAGATGAGGGGGGGGGGGGGGACTAGGTTACCTCTAATGAATAAAAAACACCCACATCCACCATGTCGATGCATCCTATCCGGAAACGTGTACAAATTGGTGAGTCCAACAAATAAAGACGCGATTAATGACACATACTCCCAGTTGTGTGAGTATTTATCGGAGGCTGAAATTTGAAGACTGAGAAACCACTGGGTGTGCACGACTAGCGGCGCAACACAAATGAGCTGCGCGGCGTTGCGCCTGCCTGTATACTTATGGATCTTCATGAGGCGACACTCTGTTGCTGTCTGTCAAGGCCTGCATTTTGTTCGAGCGAGACGTATGCTAGAACTAGTAAAGTTCCCTCCGACAACTAATGACAATGTTTCCCCCAACAAAAAACCTTACATTGTATCTTTTCGAATGCCAGCATTTCCAGGGCTTTTCTTTGTTTTCGGCGAAAGATTGTCAGCAACCCTTGTCCTGAAAGAAGAAGAGAGTTGACGCTAAATGGTTACCACAGAAGAAATACGCTTCTCAATCGGTCATCGACCATTTGGCAACCATTTAGAGCCCATTCGTGACCATTAGAAGACCGCTTACGAATACCGGAATATGGAATCACCTAAACCCACTTGGAATGAAAAAACCTACCACCGTCCATAAGCGCATCGCCTTTGTCTGAGAACCACTGGATTAAGCTGCTATCACTATCAGGCGATGAGCTATGGGAATCGCTTTCTAAAAAAAGTGTCCTAAATAGTAGGAAGTTTCAAAGGGTCATCAACTCACACTGATTTTTTAATAGCTGAGGACTGAGGAGGTCCATTTTATAAAGCATGCAGAGAAGCGGCACTGTTTTCGCGAGCAGACAGGGTTTATGTTCTTGCGCCACTTCCACGCCACATGCACGCCTTGTTGTATTTTGTGGGTTTCGAGCTGCGGCGAGCATATTTTCAGTTGTGCGCCGTGGTGTAGCCGCTTACCCGCTATCTTAGCTTGGTTATTTACAAACTGATTTCTCACTTTTGGATGTTTTTCCAGAAGATTCCGGAGATGAGGCCTTATCTGAACTGACTGGTTCTTTCACTTTCGCCTTCTTAGTCAGGGCAGCCGTTTGCTGCTTTAGAAGTTCAATACTGAGGTTCACGCGATGCTTGCGCTTCTAAAATATTTAGATTAATGTTTAGATTGAATTTTTTTTGCTCCTTTTACATAAAGGTTTATTCGAAGAAACACAAACAATAGATGAAGAAAATATAGTTTATGCAAGAAAAACCATGTTTTGTTTAGCTCTCCCGAGGTGAATGCCCGACATTTTTCGTGTCGATGGATGTGTGGTATAATATGTGCGGGTATTTCCGTGGATAGTTTTCTTTTGATGGATTATAGATTCACTAGCTAGTTGATCTATAAATCAATTAATATCCTTCTGAAGAAATGTACTACACTCACGCTTCCTCTAGGGGCTTTTTTGGATGGAATACTGGATTCTCCACTAATTTTCTTTGAAGTCTTTGGTGAGGATTTCTGAAGGAAGAATTTTATTTCTATGCATATATTCTTGGACAACCCTCTAGAAACTTCGGCTTTTTATAAAGGAAAATCATGGCTTGTTGTTGAAAACAAAGCAAACTTCCTACGGTTTCAAAATCGAACTCTTCG
Source organism: Pelodera strongyloides (assembly GCA_036852015.1). NCBI lineage: Eukaryota > Metazoa > Nematoda > Chromadorea > Rhabditida > Rhabditidae > Pelodera > Pelodera strongyloides. Next base: position 37,822 of record JAANDG010000505.1, read on the forward strand.
CCTGATTCTGCAGTGATCAGCTCACTTTCCTTCCGCTGAAACACTTGATTTTGATGTAAAAATTTGTGAGATTGAACAGAATAACTTTCAACCCCGGAAACCAGTCTTGTAGGCAGCTGGTGGTACTTCATTGGTTAGTACTTTTCGTGAAGTGCGGAGGACTTCATTGGTTAGTATTTTTCGTGAAGCGCGGAGAACTGCATGGGTTAGTATTTTTCGTGAAGTGCTGAGGTGCGATGTTTTTAAGATTTGTAGCATCGTGCCACATTTAGAACAAGAATATTCACGATTTAGCAATTACTATGAACCTTTGAACGCCGTCGTGACTTCGTTTTCCTTGATGAGTTCTTTTCGATGTGTCGTTTCGACTTGTGTTTCTACAATTTACGGGAGTCTTTACTTTACACTACTAGCCGGAAAGTGCACATTTTGACTTTTCCGTCGTTACTGAAAAAGTCGCTAATAACCAGAATACGTGCGACTCGTTGTTTGCTTTGGTAGCAAAAATAAAGGCCTTACTTTGGATTTAGCTTTCGATTTCGCCGAACGATGAGACTTTTGCCCACTATTGTTTCTTTTCCGATGTTCTTTACCTTCGCTCTAAACAATATTTTGTTATTGCTTACAGTAGCTTAAATTTTACTGACTTCGATAGAAATATCTTTCCCTAAAGCTGAAACATTTAGCATTGACAAGCGCAAATGCAAGTTGTTTTAGTTGCGGTGGCCTTGAGTAAAAACTTTTCGCATGATACTTTGATGGGGTTTGCAAGTATGCCAAAAACCGCGAGTTTTCCTTGCAAGTATCAATTCGCAAAATCGTGTGCTTTTTACACCAATTTACCGTAACTTTGACACATCCACACTATAGAAAACCCGCCAACAAAGCAAATCATTTGTCGGACAAATGGTCCCGTGGCGATCGGTGGTAAAAACTGCCTGTAGATATGTTCGTGTAGTGCCAAGATACGGTAAATTTTTCGATACTTGCAAGGAAAATCGGGCATACTTGCAAACCCCATTAGTTTTTAGAGGCAATACGAATAGAAGGTGTATTTATTACTGTACCGGTAACTGTATGATGCAGGGTTTACTAATTTTCATACCGTGGAATTTCGCCGCTTTTTCGATTTTTCTCCGTGTTTCTTCTTGCTGTGGCCGTGTTTGTGCGACCTCTTTCTTGACGAGCTCTATAGTCTATTACATGAATAAATGGTCAAAATATGCATGTAGGTTTGTTTGTGTGTGTTACGTTACGCTCGACATGCAAAGTGAAATAGGTGTAGGTAAGTGTATCAATTTTACATCCCATTACGAGGCGTAAAGATTAAGTGTGTTGCTGTTTCACCTTTTTTCTTGATTTCGATTTCTCAGGAGAATGCTTCTTTCTGCTGGCACGTCTCGGTGTCGAAGAATTGGCGTTTTCCTTCTAAAATAAATTGGATAAATTATAATTTTCTTTATCAATATTTCTTCTACAAAATATTTTGATAATACTTGAGGCCTTAGAGATTTGTATATGAATAATAGGTGCATTAGTATATGCATACTTGAAAATAAAACAGTTTAAATTTTTCTTGTATTTTAAATGTTTTCTATGTTTTTTTTCATCCTTGGATGTTTGGGTGTATTTAATAAAACAATAAATAAAATGTCTTCCGTAGATAGCACAACACTAGATCGAGCTACATATTACCCTCACCGCTCGTGCAGATGCCGTCCTTATGTCCGTGTTGTTAGCGGTCACACCGGTCACAGCGGTACCGGACGCTGTGTTGACTTTTTCGGCAGCATTTCCTGGTTGTGACGCAGTTGTCGCAACTAGGTCCGCGGTTGGTAGCTCTTCCTGTGGTACAATGGTAGCGCCCTCCGTCTTGGTTATATCGGCTCCTTGCTTTCTTATGTCACAGGGCTGCAACAAATGTAAATTAGTTTCTAAACCAAGATTTTAAATTGATGTTTGAAATTTTTGTGGGAATATTATTGTTGCAGTGTGGTTTAGGTCGTCGTTTTTTTATGAGCTTTGTCAATTAAATATGTTCAAAAAGCGCTCCATATTTAGACTTGGGGTGAGCATTAGCCTTGCTGTCATTCCACCACTAGGCGTAGTCTCGCTACCATGCGCAGACATAGGCTTACAGGCTCATACTCATTATCAGATCAAACCTTAAAGCGAAATACCGGCCGGTTTTTGAAAACCGAGCACACCAGCATTCTTATGCAGCTTATGCAAATGCACATAAATTAGAATAAAACTCGAACTAAATTCGAGTAATTTAGCATAAATACGTAAGAATTCAATCGTCCGCAATAATACGTTTCAAAAACCGGCCGGTATTTCGCTTTAACCATAAACTGTGCACTTACCATCACTAATTCCATATTCTCCTCTGGAATTTCGGTTTTCGTCCTCAGTGGACTAGTGATTGAGTCGGGCTCTTGTAATATTAAAGGGATATTTTCCCTTCCAGTTTCTTTATTTTCATTTTCCTTCTTTGGGACAGCATATTCCTCTTTAGTGGGAGCCGTACTTGGCGTGATGAGTATGTATTCGGAAACCTAAATAAATAATATAATAAAATTGGTTCCATATTTATTTACATTACTGCGTAAACTCATGATAAATTTGAATTGCCCGCCATTGTGCCTTCATGAACATAGTACGTATGGTGATAGCAAAACGTTTCGCTGAAGGCGGGTCAGTAAAGTTTTATATTCAATGAATCTCGAACGGAATTAATATATTGAATTTTTTAAGCCAAGACCTATAAAAATGAAAATAAAGGAACCTTTGGCATGGTATCAGATCATCAGATTACAGTAATTCGATAGGAAAATCCTCGATTTGTCACTCTAAATAAATCAATAAATGCACTCGTTTTTCTTTGAAGTAATCTCTTTGAAGCAATTTTCAAATGTTTGCCTGACTGTGGATTATAAGTACACACTTTGGCGATGGATACACGGCTTATTGGAGAAGACACCCTCCATACATCCCCCGTACATCCGTACACCTTTGTACACCCCCGTACATCCCTTCGGGAAGCCGTACATCCCCGTACATCTCCGTACATCACCGTACATCCCGTCGCAATATTGTACACCCTCATACATCCCGTGAGGTATACGTACACCCTCATACATCCCGTGGGGTATACGTACATCCTCGTACATCACTTTACACATTTTTTAAACACCATGTTTTTTAAGGATACATTTTGCACTAGAAAACGTGCAAAATATAAAGATAGTGAATGGTGTGACTAAATATCGAGTGAAAATTATGAAAAAAAACATTAACTGTTTCACTGAGAATACCCTATGCTCCAATTTTATCAATGTTCCAATAAAAAAACCATGTTCTTTTTCATAATCATAGACGATGAAGTTTCCTTCGCTCATCACTTCTCAGCCCCGTTTCCATCTAACACCCGTTTGTTTTATGCATCTTCAATTCAATATATATATTTATATATTCTGATATACAGAGAAACTATCACCGCCAAGTATCATAGCCTGTACAGGTAAGGATACGGAGAAAATGACACCCTGGACCAATGCCAAATGGAGCACACATACGAACATAAGAGCAAATTGAATGTTGGTGTCGTTAGAACACGCAATAAATTATTTGAGGTGTTTATTTTAGATTATTACGCGTTTGGTAATTTGTGCTAACCACAGTTTCTCTCCATTTGGCATTGGGCCAGCTTGTCACTTGGCTATTGTCCAAGATGCACCCTACCCCTGTACCCCTATCATCTGCGTCTTCCATCAGCATCCGCACCATCAAAGTGTCCCGTCGGATGTCATAGAGAATCAATATCCAGCCAAGTATATCACCAATCACCACCCCATGTTCCGATAAGGGTACAAAGAGAGGCGCAGAGGGTAGGGGTACAGGGGTAGGGTACATCTTGGACAATAGCCAAGTGACAAGCTGGTCTAATGCCAAATGGAGAGAAACTCTGGTTAGCACAAATTACCAAATGCGCAATCTAAAATAAACACCTCCAATAATTTATTGCGTGTTCTAACAACACCAACATTCAATTTGCTCTTATGTTTCGTTTGAAAATGTCGTATGTGTGCTCCATTTGGCATTGGTCCAGGGTATCATTTTCTTCGTACCTGTACAGGCTATGATACTTGGCGGTGATAGTTTCTCTGTATATCTATACATATTGAATATATAAATACATATTGAATTGAAGATGCAGAAAACAGGTGTTAGATGGAAATGGGGTTGTGAAGTGATGATCGAAGGAAGCTTCATCGTCTATGATTATGAAAATGAACATGGTTTTTTTATTGGAACATTGATAAAATTGGAGCATAGGGTATTCTCAGTGAAACAGTTAATGTTTTTTTTTTTCATAATTTTCACTCGATATTTAGTCACATCATTCACTATCTTTATATTTTGCACGTTTTCTAGTGCAAAATGTATCCTTAAAAAACATGGTGTTTAAAAAATGTGTAAAGTGATGTACGAGGATGTACGTATACCCCACGGGATGTATGAGGGTGTACGTATACCTCACGGGATGTATGAGGGTGTACAGTATTGCGACGGGATGTACGGTGATGTACGGAGATGTACGGGGATGTACGGCTTCCCGACGGGATGTACGGGGGTGTACAAAGATGTACGGATGTACGGGGGATGTATGGAGGGTGTCTTCTCCAATAAGCCTGGATACACTTTCTGAAAATAAACGAATAAACACTTAAAAACTGCCAGCAAACTTACAAGCGATTTTATTACTTTTCAACGGCGATTTTGTAATTGAAGGTAAAATCTTGAAGGCAAAACCTTGTACGTGATAATCGAGTGTTTTATACCTGAACAACGCAGCAATTAATAAGCAAATGTGCAAAATTTCAGTACAATCTTGCGTATACGTTTCACAAGCGATTAGCGACTAGTCCAAAGAAAAGTGGAATAATTTCCGGGACCAAAGAAAAACCGTCGGTGGCCGGTCACCAAATGTTTTTTGTCGAAAAAAACTTAGTGAATGGTTCGTGACTGGTTCATGACCAACTGGTGACCAGTTTCTGACGGCTTTCGATGAAACCTGGCCACCACATGGCCATGAAGTGGTGACCAAACGGGCTGGCTAACGAAAGAAAAAACTGTGAACCGTCACCAAATGGGTTCACCCCTTTCCTATGTAGTCCATAGAAAAGTGTAATAATTGCCGGGACCACAGAAAAACTGTCGGTGGCCGGTCACCAAACCGTTTCTAACGTTCGAGAAGACTACGAGGTAGCCAAGTGGTCAGCAAATGAAAAAACCAAGAACCATCACCAATTGGTCTCAAACAAATTATAATATCTAACCATCGATGCTTTGCTGGATGCGCGGATGTGCGCTGCGCGCACACCTTGTATTATTATCCGTTATTCATCCATCGGGCACATGTCGCGTACGCGGTTGACGGCGCGCTTCGAGGATAAGCACTCGTTGACGGCGCGCTTCGAGGAAGTTACTAAATAAAATGCGGCTAGCTACACGTGCACTCCAATTTGCACGGCGCCGTCTGGTAATTCCTAGTACCTATCACAAACTTACCCATGCTCGCTTATCGCATCGCGTACAATCTTTTCATAATGAAAAGAACTAGTGAATAAAAACTTTATTCTGCACATATAAGACCGAATTTAAAGGTTCAAGCAAATACAAGATGCAATACATCATAAACATATGTAGAACAAGGAGTGAACACAATATGCATTTATATAGTAACTGAACACCACGGCCTTGTTATAGACAAAGGTTAACACTTTAACGAATTCTAGTCAAATAACCCTAAATTGGTAAACGATTGCAAGTTGACAATGAATAAATAAATGAAAGGCAATGTCTGTGCCTTAGTAAACTACTAGCAGAACTCAACACTCTACATATACGTCTAGGCCTAAGATGTCCCTGGTTTAAAGGGAGTAGACCCGTCCGTGTACGGTTAGTAGGGTTCTTTGCGTAAAAACTGCGAGCACCCTCAGAATATGCCAGGTCGTGTCTTTTTTCTTTAAACCACGGGTTACTATCCCTTTAAACTTAAGTCAGGACAGAGTTCGGTCACCAATACTACGCTTTCTCGTCCGATTGCACTTCCCTACTTAATTTGTCATCGTTTTTAAAGCGAAGGTCGTCCAAGTCCTTGCCGCCTTCGTCTTCCTGAAATAAAATAACATAACAATAGAAAAAAATAAATAAAATATTGTACCATATGTCCATATGGTTAAAGGGTCATGCCCACTTCCGGTAACCCCTATTTTTGATCACTAATGCTCCGTGCCATGCATGTAGTAGGAAACAATATTTTTCCAATTTTCAGTCGCAATTAACAAACAACTTCTTTCATCTGGTGCAAGAGCGTTTTTGCCTCAAATTTTGTGCGAACTTTTCCTTAGTTAGTGGCTTACAAATATTTCAATTTCAACTCGAATTCGGTGATAGGACGGCAGTTCGGGTTGTACTTTGAAGATTTCCGATTTGTCCTAAAATATGGTTTATTCTTTTTATAGTCAAGCCATGACCCCAAAAAAATCAATAATTTTCTAGAATACATAAAATCGACTTATCGATTGATTTTCGAAAAAGAGTTATTGATTTTTTGAGTTATGGGCCCCTGGTCAAGCAGTCCTAACCTAAGCTTGTAAGCTGCGTCACGAACAAAATTTGATGAGCCCAACTACCGGAAACACATGAGAGTACATCATAGGGGTACTTTGTACTTTGTACTTTGGTGGGTTCCCGGGAAAAAATAATAGCCAACCTCATAACTGAAAATTTGTACGAAAAATATTATTGAGACGAAAACTGCGGGCAGCATTCCCGGATTGATGAACACGGCCAATAGTGGACGTTCTCTCAACTGAAAAAAGTATAGAGGAAGGTTTGGCCATGGCATAGGCCTATGTTAGGCTTGGCTTAGGCTCCGGCTTAGGCTTAGGTGCAGACATAGGTTTAGGCGTATGCTTTATGCCTCAGGTATCAGCTTCTAGGTGAGGTAATGGTAATGACGTCTCTTCGAGTGCGATCTACTTATTTCACATTCAAACTTACTTCAAATAAATCACGACAAAAAAACTTACATATTCAATTGGATTATGCACTTCATCTGTCCAATCAATAAACATTGTCATTCCGGCGATGTAGAACTAAAAGGAAGAAAAAATTGGACCCTTGCGAATGAAGAGCGCAACCATGGAATTTAACCGGCTCACACTGATGCAATTACGCGCTTCTGCCGCGCACCGAAGGTGGCGCATATAATGTAGGTGCGCCACAAGCGTGGCCTTTACAGAATAGCTCCAACTTTAAAAAGTTACCGAGAGGAAAAACGTACGAGTGTAATCGGAAATGCATAACTGAAGTAAAGGTGTCGAGCAAAGCGGCCAATCTTTGACCACATCTGAAAGCAATATCATTAACCAGTTATAAATATTCATTTAAAGCGAAATACCGGCCGGTTTTTGAAACACATCGAGTAGACCAGCATTCTTATGCAGTTTATGCAAATAAACATAAATTAAAACTAAAAATCGAGATAAATTCGAGCAAATCTTCATAAATACATAAGAATTCACGACCGGCCGGTATCTTACCGTTTTTATTAGTAATTTTGTGAATATATTTATCTTTTTTAAAACGAAGTAGAAATAGTTGATCATAAAATAATAATGTTACAGGAAGAAGCACCGCGAGAGACAATTTTTTCCGCGGCGAAAACTCTTTGATCACATATTTTGCGCGGCGAATTCGCAGTTTCAAATTTCGCAACCATACCTTGTCAAAGAAAGACTTCGGCGTGCCTTGCATGAACGAAATGTCCAGATTCACTTGCGTGGCTCCTAGAATTTTTTACATTTAACATTTTCCTAAAACGGCATAAGAAAGTGTTCTTCCGCAAGCAAGATCGCTCTGATCAAAATAACTGATCTTATAAATGTTCAGAATAACATGAAATCACTAGCAACATAATTCTTAGAAAATGTACTAACAGAAAGAACAGAGGCCGTATCACCAACACGCAGGAGCCCTCCCTAGGGCCTCCCTAAGGAGCTAAAGAGTGCGTAGAGAGTGCAAGGGCAGAAGAGATCCAGAGCGCCCGTTAGCCTGGGGAGAACTCCCTGTGTGTTGGTGAATAGGGCCTCAGAAGTAGCTTGTGTATCTTAAAGTTACCGTAACATCCAATAATGATCACTTGTTTCGCGGCCATCGACCACATGTACAGTACTCTTTGACTGTTTAATGTCCAGTTGTAAATGAAAGCGCCATTCTGTAAAAAAAAAAAGTAGAATCCTCATTTTTTTTCGTTTTTAGGTATGCTATCCTTTTGTAGGCAGTTTCCAACCTAACTTTTAAGTGAAACGTAATGAAACTGATGTCCATGCTATGTATAACCAGGCGGCTACGCCGGCTACATGGAAAGATGCCTGAGGCGTCTTTCCATGCTTATATAACGTCTGTAACGTAAATGCAAATCTTTACAAATGCATCGTGCTTTTACATGTAATTTTTCTAATTTGAGCAGTGGCACTTTTTCGTATCCAAAGCGGAACAATTTATTCGAATTACACTTCCGTAACGTGAGTGTTAGCGCACGCTACAGTTACTCTTTTATATAATAAGACAATTGGAAGTATTTGATAAAATAATGAAAGATGAAGTTCCAATAATAATCTACAGCTTGTATAAAAGTCATTGATAAGATCACCTTGAAACTGATGAAAAATATGACACAGAGTATGATTCCGGCAGTTAAGAATACTCTTTTCCATTGGCTTTTCACGCCAAAAAGCGCGCTGAAGAACTCGCGAAGATAAAGTTGCGAAACTGAAATATGACTTTGTCGCAGGCTAATAGAATGCCGTACTTGCGCCGCGCACCCCGAGCAAAAATAGGCTTCCCGGCGAAATCATGGCGCTACTCTGCGACTTGCGTGGGAGGGGGCGTCACGTGAATAATTTCGCACACATCTGGCACGGCTCTCGCCCTGAATTGGCCCAACCTTGTTTGCGCAGGGTCAGCGCTGCACGAGTGCGAACCTGACCTGTTTATTTTTACGAAGTTTTATTTTCTTTGCTCTCCTTCAAAACAAAAGTTTTTTTTGACTCACCCATTATACTGCTGAACAAGACGCACACAAACATGATCAAAAACAATTGTATCCACACATTCGACGTATAATACGACATCATTTGCGGCACTGTGTTTAGGAGGTAGGTTATGGCTGAAATTAGGTAAGACGTAAATAAGAATACCTTGGTAATTGTTCGGTCAAACCATAAATCCATTTCCAGAGCTGCAATGAATGTAAAGTACTGTGGATAGAGAGTAGGCTTAGTTAGGCTTGTTGGAGTTATCTCTAGCCACATTCTTAGGATTAGACATTAGACCACAACCGCATCAACGAAGTCGCTTTAATTTGAAAGAGCAACTGTTTAAGAACTCACAAGACTTGGGCCCATTATTTGTGAGGTCAGTCATTGTCACCGACGAAACAGCGGAGCCGCTAACCAACCGCGCTATTCCCGCGCCGACACAAACCGCGCAAATTCCGAAGAAAATATCGGTCAAGGCGGCCAGCACAACATACTAGAAAAAAAACAATCTTTTATGAACGTGTATAATAAAAATAATTGGAAATTACACATGATTTATTCATATCGGTCTGTATTGAGGCAATTAAACCAAAAACGGTGCGAATTGCGAAAAAGTGCTGCAAATTTAAATTTTCAATGATGTCACGCGAAATCCAAAAAGGTCCTGATCATTTGGTGACGGTTTGCGATGAAACTTGGTCACCAGATTGTCACGAAGTGGTCACCAAATGAGCTGGCCCACAAAAAAAAACAGTGAACCGTCACCAAATGGGTTCATCTCCTGGTTTTCACTGGTGACGCCTAGTTCAGTCTTCTTCATTACGTTTTACCCAAAATCCACTAACAAATGTCACACCTAGATATTCCTTTTTACATAGAACTTCAATTTGTTTCACTTATTTTAGTTCTTGTAGTGTATTTTCATCTGTTTTTTTTTTGTATTATTATCCATTTATTCGTTGTTAGTGGACTTAGATTGTCAAGAAAGGCGCGATACTTTGCTGTCGTAATAAATGTTACCTTTATTGTGTTACCTTTCCTTTGTTAGCGCGATAGCGCTAACATAGTTTGGGTTTGATCCGAGAGCCCTTTTCTCCAGTTTTTACCTTTATTGATACGCCAACAAAGTAAGCCTAGGCCTAACCCTAAGCCTAAGCCTAAATGTTACCTTTATTGTGTTCGTGCTCCTCTTCGCAAACGACGCCACAGTACTAATCTCGGATTGTCCCGTTGAGAGAGTGAGAATTGAATGCTCCAGAGCCGCGGCCCAAGTCTATAAAATATGCTTTAAAGCGAAATACGGGCCGGTTTTTCAAACACATCATGGACAACTGAATTCTTACGTATTTATGCTAATTTGCTCGATATTTTATTTATTTTATTCTAATTTAGTGTCACAAAAGAATTCAGTTGTCCACGAGGCGTTTCAAAAACCGGCCGGTATTTCGCTTTAAAGGGATCGTGACACGGTGACACCTCAACTATTTTCGCATAAGGGTGCTTACTGCACTCGCGCGAACCTGACAGGAGACTGAGGAAGACTAGGAGCTACGACGCTGCGACATGTAGCCGCACTGTTCCCGCTCACTATTAGAGTTTCGCGTTGCAGAGGGAGCAATGTTAGGTCAGCCGTGCTACCATAACACTATGCTATTATCGATTAACTTTTTCTATATTATTGATTGGTTCCGCCTATTTATGGTATCGTTATCGATTTTCATCATCGATCAACCACAGGTGCCACAAACCTCAAGTTCGGTGAGTTTTTGCTTCCTCGGGTAGAACATTTCAAACATATCAACCACGGGCACATCCCGCGGCCAATCCATAAAAGTGTGAAATGTGAATGAAAGCAGGAGAAATCCCGCCACGGTCATCAGCACACCCACTATTCTGGCTGAAAAGTATGAAGTTTAAAAGGGACAGGCCCATCAAAGTAAACCTATATTTACGATACGTCCATAGTGACTATCAAGCATTTTTATTACAATATATGCAAACTAAATTTCACATTTATTTGCCATGGGAAACTTTTTTCCGATGCGCTCAGATCAAATGTATACCGTAAAGCCGCATATATCCTTGTCGTCAATGCAAATTTATCGTGAAATTATAATGCGATTAAAATTTGCATATATAGCTTTGAAATCTGCAGTTTTATGGTATACATATGCGTGGAGCGCATTGGAAAAAAGTTGTCTAGGGCGAATAATGGTGAAATTTAGTTCGTATATATTGTAATAAAAATGCTTGATAGTCATTATGAACGTATCGTAAATATAGGTTTATTTTGATGGGCCTGTCCCTTTAAAGTGTTGGTTAGTCTTCTATAAGTCTTCATGAGCAAGTTCAGAGTGCGCGGCGAGTATGTTCCCGTTGCGCCAGGGGGGCGCCAGGGGTGCGCCAGAAAAAACTCTGTCGTGTTGTGTGTGGCCATTGTGGAGACAAGCTTCGCCAGTGATGTGAAAACAAAATGAAACACAAATCCATACAACTAGGATAGCGACTTACAATTAGCCATCGATGCATGTATAGCAAGGCTTTCGAAAATAGACTCGTTACACGTACAACATCTTATCTTATGCATACTACTGACGATGAGAAGAGACAAATGTTCTGCAAAAAAAAGAACTCTCACCATATACTCGAAGCGAAAGTCTCTGTAGCAACGCGACCACGGTAACAAAGAACACAAACACCAAAAAGGGCTGGAAGGCAAAGTATACAAGTATACTACTTTAAAGCGGTCGCTGCATACATAACAAAATGTTTTTGAAACTGCATAAGCACATAAGGTATATGGATGTAGCTCACTTAGCATACATTAAAGGGACAGGCCCATCAAAGTAAACCTGTATTTACGATACGTCCATAGTGACTATCAAGCATTTTTATTACAATATATACAAACTAAATTTCACATTTATTTGCCATTGAAAACTTTTTTCCGATGCGCTCTGCTCAAATGTATACCGTAGAGCCGCAAATATCCTTGTCGTCAATGCAAATTTATCGTGAAATTATAATGCGATTAAAATTTGCATATATAGCTTTGAAATCTGCAGTTTCATGGTATACATTTGAGCAGAGCGCATTGGAAAAAAAGTTGTCTAGGGCGAATAATGGTGAAATTTAGTTTGTATATACTGTAATAAAAATGCTTGATAGTCATTATGAACGTATCGCAAATGTAGGTTTATTTTGATGGGCCTGTCCGTTTAATACAGTTTTAGCAAATCATTTTGCAGTCATGCAGTGTTTACATTTGCAAATTCTTCTTAGTTACGCAATCCATTGAGGTTGAGGTTAGACCGCAACGTAAATGCCGCTAACGGCATAAGACAGGCTTACAAAATTGCTAGCTGCTTCATTTACGGTCACCCTCGTAATGCTAAACATTCGAGGGAGTTAGAGGACAAATAATGGATAGTTTCTTCATGCAAAAGAACGTAAGCAAAAATGTGCTAATCGATTATACCATACCTTGTACTGAAAAGAGCTCATATCGTAAATATCGGCACCTCTCGTAATCATCACTTTCCTGTAACAAAAATGAAATATGAAAAAATCTTGCGAAGGCAAATAGCACCATACAGTGTTTTATCACGAAGCGCCGAAAATTAGCAGACAATAGATGGATATGAACACTGTGCGCTTTAAAGCAACCACACTCAATACCGCTTTAAAGGCGCTTTAAAACAACCACGCACAATACCGCTTTAAGACGCTCACATGAAGAACTCGTGTAAGGGAGAAGTCGCCCCGAATGGGTCAATCAACGAGGTTCTCGCCACATTTTGACTCAGGCAATTTTTCTATAATTACTCGTTATTTGACTGTATTGTACTGAAAAAATATACGGATAATAAACCAGGGGACTAGCCTTTAAAGTTAAAGCGAAATGCTATCCTCTTTGGAAAATTTGCATATGATAAGCAAATCCTATGTATCCTATGCTAATTTTGTACGATTGCCGTGGACGATCGTACAAAATTAGCATAGGATACATAGGATTTGCTTATCATATGCAAATTTTCCAAAGGGGCTAGCATTTCGCTTTAAAGGGTCAGGCCCATTGCAGGTAACCCCTATTTTTGATGACCCCAACTGATTCTCCGTCTCAAATATGTAGAATAAAAAATTTTTCCAATTTTCAGGCGCAACATTCACGCAGTTACCTGCCTGCAATTTATGGCCGGTCATACCCAACAATCTATCGCAGTTGTCACACGCCCCTTCGCGCTGATTGGCCATGTGCTATATTGGGCGTGGCACCTGCGTTGTTAAGCGAATCAGCACGAATGGGCGTACAAACTGCGATAGATTGTTGGGTATGACTGGCCATGGTAAATTGCTGGTAACTACATGAATTTTGCGCATGAAAATTAGAAAAAAATTGCATTCTACCATATTTGAGAAGAAGAATCAGATGGAGTCATTAAAAATAGGTGTTACCTGAAATGGGCCTGACCCGTTAAAGGGACAGGCCCATCAAAATAAACCTATATTTACGATACGTTCATAATGACTATCAAGCATTTTTATTACAATATATACAAACTAAATTTCACCATTATTCGCCCTGGAAACCTTTTTTCCAATGCGCTCAACGCATATGTATACCATAAAACTGCAGATTTCAAAGCTATATATGCAAATTTTAATCGCATGATAATTTCACGATAAATTTGCATAGACGACAAGGATATTTGCGACTTTATGGTATACATTTAAGCTGAGCGCATCGTAAAGCGCATCCATTGCAAATAAATGTGAAATTTAGTTTGTATGTATTGTAATAAAAATGCTTGATAGTCATTATGAACGTATCGTAAATATAGGTTTACTTTGATGGGCCTGTCCCTTTAATGGTTCTTTTTTGAGGATCGATGTAGGGAACAAAGGCAATTTTTCAGGCAATTTTTCTATAATTACTCGTTATTTGACTGTATTGTACTGAAAAAATATACGGATAATAAACCAGGGGACTAGCCTTTAAAGTTAAAGCGAAATGCTATCCTCTTTGGAAAATTTGCATATGATAAGCAAATCCTATGTATCCTATGCTAATTTTGTACGATTGCCGTGGACGATCGTACAAAATTAGCATAGGATACATAGGATTTGCTTATCATATGCAAATTTTCCAAAGGGGCTAGCATTTCGCTTTAAAGGGTCAGGCCCATTGCAGGTAACCCCTATTTTTGATGACCCCAACTGATTCTCCGTCTCAAATATGTAGAATAAAAAATTTTTTCAATTTTCAGGCGCAACATTCACGCAGTTACCTGCAATTTAGGGCCGGTCATACCCAACAATCTATCGCAGTTGTCACGCCCCTTCGCGCTGATTGGCTATGTGCTATATTGGGCGTGGCAACTGCGTTGTTAAGCGAATCAGCACGAATGGGCGTGACAACTGCGATAGATTGTTGGGTATGACTGGCCATGGTAAATTGCTGGTAACTACATGAATTTTGCGCATGAAAATTAGAAAAAAATTGCATTCTACCATATTTGAGAAGAAGAATCAGATGGAGTCATTAAAAATAGGTGTTACCTGAAATGGGCCTGACCCGTTAAAGGGACAGGCCCATCAAAATAAACCTATATTTACGATACGTTCATAATGACTATCAAGCATTTTTATTACAATATATACAAACTAAATTTCACCATTATTCGCCCTGGAAAACTTTTTTCCAATGCGCTCAACGCATATCTTATTATATAAAGGAGAAGAGTTTGTCACGGGTTTGTTTTTATGTGCACAACGAAAGATGTTCATAAAGAAAATTCTTCTATCGAAAGAGCATACAAAATCTTTGCCGCTGGCGGGATTCGAACCCACAGCAGCCACGAAACCTCTCAATTCACAGTCCAACGCTCTACCGGTTGAGCTATGCTAGCTTATCATAAGGGTATCCCTCTGCTCTACATAGATCACCTTGAATGGAAAATTTGCATGGCAGTCTAATGG
The DNA here is from genome assembly GCA_036852015.1 of Pelodera strongyloides. NCBI lineage: Eukaryota > Metazoa > Nematoda > Chromadorea > Rhabditida > Rhabditidae > Pelodera > Pelodera strongyloides. Next base: position 52,914 of record JAANDG010000505.1, read on the forward strand.
AGGTCTCATATTATACGTTTCCCCAATCATAAATGACTTTGTAGACGGAATGTTGTAATAGGGTAACAATCGGCCGAAGGCCGATTCCTCCAGTCGGAGAAGAGCCCGTAGGGCTCTTCGAACGGCTGGTGTATACCATAAAACTGCAGATTTCAAAGCTATATATGCAAATTTTAATCGCATGATAATTTCACGATAAATTTGCATAGACGACAAGGATATTTGCGACTTTATGGTATACATTTAAGCTGAGCGCATCGTAAAGCGCATCCATTGCAAATAAATGTGAAATTTAGTTTGTATGTATTGTAATAAAAATGCTTGATAGTCATTATGAACGTATCGTAAATATAGGTTTACTTTGATGGGCCTGTCCCTTTAATGGTTCTTTTTTGAGGATCGATGTAGGGAACAAAGATTACATGGTTTGCTAGTGTTGATTGAAAGAGAAATAAGAGCTGCTTCACAAGAATAATCGGATCTTGGATCTTAACAAAATCAATAATTCAAAAAATCAATAAAAGAAATCCCGCCCACTTGTACAAATCGATGTGTTATGCTAAACTCCCTATGAGCGAACGATGTGTTCCTTGAGCAAAGCCGATCATCGTGTAAAGAAGAGCATTCTGAATAAATCAATAAATCAATAAATTAAATTAAGGAAAAAATCAATAATTAATGGAATTAATAATAAATCAACCAGTAAATGGAATTAATGGGAAAATCAATAAATTAATGGAAGAAAAAAATAATTTGGTATTTTGTAAGCAATAGAGTCGTATGACTGATTGAAATCTTCTAAAAAACGTATGTTAGGTGTTCAAAAACGAGAAACTTGGCTTTAAAGCGGCAAAGTTGTGGGGCGCAAACGGCGCCGTGGAATGGCGCCGAAACAACGCCGCTAGTTCATCATTAAAAAAACTGACTCTGTGTGTTCTCTGCCCCACAAAATGTGTTGCGATACGTTTCAACTGGTGAGAAAAGCCCCTGAAAACTTGGTATTCACGAAAAAGTTGAGAAGCTTTGAAATCCATGAAATCCAAAAGAGGGAGGGATCTTACGTATTAGCATATTATATTACAAAATAAATGAACCCACTGGTAACATTATCATCATATGCACCACATTTCTAATATAGTTCAGCATGACGTACGTTGTGTCCGTCCAGCATACCACTAAATATTTTCGGTGAGGGTTGGCGGATGCATAACGATATGTGAGCGATATGTTAGCGATATGTGAGCTATGCTAACGCTGCGTTAGTAGAGCCGCCGGTTTATTATCGATATGTTAGCTCTATCGTTTGTATATACATATGTATGTTGGCAGGATCCCAGCGACTAGGCGGCCATGGTTGAGCCATTCTTCACTGAGGAAACTTGGCCGGTGCGCGGCCTAACTGGGCCCGTATAGGGTGTGGGCCGCCTACACCTCACCTACATCTCGCCCATAAAAGGGAAAGAGACTCGAGGGCCACAGAAAAGGTGGGCGGCTGGTGCGCCTGATGTGGGTCTGGTGTAGGCCAGGTGTAGGCGAACAAAAATCAGGTAATAATTTTTGTGTAACTCACACTTCAGAATGGGCGCGATTTTCTGATAGCCAAGTAGTGGAGCGTCTTGAGTGAATTGACCCACATACGCCTGATATAATCAATGATTTAGCTAAAGATAAGAAAAAAAATAAGAAATTGCACAAAAATGTTTAAAAAAAAATGTAAACAAATGCGGCAAGTACCTGTGCTATGCCTTACAAAATAGAGCAAAATAAAATTTCTATTCAAACGACAACTAACTGTATTCAATGCTAAACGCTTACCTCAATGTACGCAACGGGTATTGCGTAGAAAAATGTGCACACCAAGTACGGGACGAGGTAGTAGTCTAAATTTAAATTTGTGTTTATTCGCTCAATGCAATAGTAACTAGTGGTACCCGGAATCGAACCACCGACCAATTATGTTCTCTACCCTCTAACCGACTGGGCTATTTAGGATGCGTCTCTTATGTGAATCGACCGTAAGCATTGAGCGCCTCGTTTATGAAATCTCCGCAAAAACGAGAGTCGTTTTGTTTCGGAAGAATCTTTCTCTGGTCAGTGTTTAGTGCATACGCGATACTGTGCGATTTTTCATCGCGGTTTTTAATTCCATAGTTTGGGTTTCTAATTATAGTTGTGTGCATACAACAATGGGAATTCAGTTGCTCATTGTATGTTTCAAAACCGGCTTATACCACTTTAAAAAGTAAACTCACATCCTCCATACTTGAGCATTCGATCGGGAAACATGTACAAATTACTAATTCCAACGAACAGCGAGACGAGCATTGCGTAGTATTCAAAGTTGAAGCGATATGATTCATGTTCTGAGAATTGACAAAAATTATCTAGACAAACCTCCCTAACGCAAAAAAGGCATTAGTATACATGTGGCATTGGAGAACTGTTTTGTTCGTTCAGTCACTTGCATACAGTTTCTGACTACACGACCTTCTCCTTTTAGAATATACTTTATTATAAATTTGCGTTTTCTTTCAGCCTGCCGACGTCAACAACAATTTGTCACCTGGAACTCGCACCGCGTGAGTTCCTGGGCCTCTACGAGCCTAGCATGTGTGTGTGTTTTTCTCTTTCTTTGTCAATGTGTGGATGTTATACTTTGTGTATTTTATGTAAAAATAGTAATATATATATATATATATATATATATATATATATATATATATATATAACTCGTCCTCTACTCTGATGTGGATCCTGCGGAATGAGTCATAATCGTCGAACACTGTTGAACTGATTTGATTGATTCAAAACTACTCACTTTTCCTCTTTTGCTTAATTTCCATAAAGTTTATATCGTCACTCTCAATTTCCATTAAGTTTATATCGTCACTCTCTCCATTCTGTGCATTATCATCATTCTCTTCAGGATTTTCGTTATTTTCTTCATCGTAATGAGATAAAGGTCTACTTCCATCTAAGTCGACGTCCATAGAACCTGCAAAAATAGTTTATTTAAGCTTCATGAAAATGATTCATTAGCGGTGTATCGCGTGGTTTGTGAGACTAGACAGGCTAACTGTATACTCCCGGAAGGGCACTGAAATTTAGCTTCAATACACGCCGTTGTCATAAAGATTTCGCAAACCACGTGACATACAAATTGAGAGATAATTTAGTTAATTCCCCCTCCCCTAAAACTCCCGTACTTGTTGCTGTCTCGTTGCTCGACGCGCCGTTCTGATTCGGTGTTTTCTTGAACACTTTTTGTGATAACGTCGCTTCTGGATATTGGGATGAGGATTTGCGAACGCGGAGCTGAAACACATAAAATGTAATGTAGATGTTTGCACTTTGTACTTTGTACTCCGCTCATGCCCTGAGGCCGTATTCGCCAACACACAGGGAGCGCTCCCTACGCTCGCGAGCGCTCTGATCTCTTCTGCTCTAGCACTCTCTGCGCACTCTGTAGCTCCCTGGGGAGGCAGGGGAGGGCTGCCTGCGTGTTGGTGAATACGGCCTCTGTTCTCGTGAGTATGACGGCTACGCTGGCTAGAAACAGAATAAGAATCTTACCCCTGGTTTCGACACCACAATGTATTTCTTGATCTTCTTTCGGCCAACCGCCGATGCACTCTAAATGAATTCACTCGTCTTTTCTTTTTAATCTATAAAATTTCGTGCTGATTGCCCAATTGTATATGCCTCTGTTTACAACCTGAAACTTTGATCTATTTTTTCGCGACGAAAAAAATAACTTCGCCGCACACCTCGCTCAGCCTTCGCCACTCAGTAACCTGCGTTTTTATAGATAAATAGTCTTGCGAGAACCTGGGAACCTGATGAGCACAGGGCATAAGGCGAAGTCACCTCGCATATCGTTATCAGAAACCTTCAGCTCATTCTCTGATAAGTGCTAATCACCAAAATTATCAAATAAAAAACAGAACCTTAGACTTTTCCGCGTTCTTCTGTTTTGCTTTTGGCGGAGATTTTACTTTCAGAATCTGGAATGGAACCAAGGAGTCGTTAAACAAGTTTCCTTCTTAACGCATTAACTGTTCAGGCCCCGTGAAGGAAGGTATGAAGGTTTTTCAGTTTGCTATGCGTTGCGTTCTGCGTCGCTTCAACTTCAAGTTCAACATTGAAACTTACCGGCGCAGCTGTTGTAGCTTCTTTCGACGTCACTTTCTTGACAACTCGATCCTAACAGAAAATTTATTATATAAACCTATATTCTTTTGATAGTCGTAAGAAGTTCAGGTATGGTAGTATAATAAACTATATTAATCAAATGTAAAATATGAAAGGGTCATAACAAGACGGATGAACGGTGCTAGCGTATTATAAATAGTGCTTGAAACTTCAAAGGTGATAGAGTAAGAAATAACATTGAATATTGTTTTTTTAATTGGCGTGTATAATAAACTTGTAATTAAAAATCAATATGATTGACTATGGTTCATAATAATATGAATGAAAAGCTGTAGAACTAACAATTATGTAAAGCTTGAGTTAGCTAAAATTTTACCTTTGACTTAGCGGTCTCCTTCGCTTTTTCTCGCGACTTATCTTGTGACGATGTCTCAAAAATTGCATGATTTGAATACATAGAGCTTTATAAATTTTTTGATTAATCAGATTATGTCACGTCATTATACAGCATATATAACGTAGGGTAAACGTGTGTCACTTTATGATATCGCGAAAAAATTCGCTGCATGATTCAGAAAACTAGAGCGAAATCGCCAGATCAGAGACCATATTCACCACCCGTTCCCCCAAGGCTCAAGGGAAATCCCCGTCTTTTTCTCTGCGTATCTCCCATTAGAATGCTATTTTTGTCCCCAGGGAATATTTCCCCGAGGGCCAATCGTAGTGGTGAATATGGCCTCTGTTGTATCATCATCGTGAAAATAGCAATTCCACAAATGAGTTCCTACCTTTGACTTGATAAGCTCTTTCGATTTTCTCTTTGGTGATACCTTAAAAAGCGGGAGTATTGTGCCGTACTGTGCGTTTTCAGCACAAAATGGAAGCCAATTTACGGAAACAGCATGTCATATCGCTTTAAAACATGAAAAGTACCGCAGAAGGTTTGGACTCCGCCGATGATTCCGAACTATTCTTTCTTTTATTAAACACTTGAGATTTTGATTCTCCGGCAGGGAGTTCCATCTCCATGGGGGCGAGTTGGTCCTTCAGCTCCATGTTATTCACATTATCGCCATCGAAGCCAATGTCATGCCCTGATCGCGGCAACGCGGTGATTTCCTGAATGTTCCGTAACTTGCCCTGTTTTCCGTTGGCGTTTTTTTAGAGACTGAAGCTTGGGCATAGGCTTAGGCTTAGGCTTAGAAAACTTCACACCTTTACACTTAGGAAATTTCGTGCCTGCACCGCGCAAAACGTGATCCACCAGTGCGGGCCAACGAATCCTTCTAGGGTGCGCGAAAGGTGCGCGAAAGGTGTAATTCCAGTCTGCACTAACTCTTTGTGGACGGCTTGTAGGTGGGTGCGCAGCAGAACTTGTCTGGCATATTTGTCATTCATATCATGTTAGTATACGCTACATAACCACAGTGGAAGCCATAAAATCCGAAAGAAAAAAACCCAACATGTATTTCCGGAGTTGCCGCGTACATTTCCAGGAGCGGGTCAATCTGCTGTACTTCTACTTCTTTTGGCACGACCTATGTAATAATGCTAATTGTGTTTTCGTACCTGATTTCTGAGGGAACTGCACGTGGCCGTTTCTAGTCGCGAAATATGCATTCATGAGATAACTGACCACGGAACTCGATAATTCTCTGTTTAGAAAGACTGTACTTTACGGAAATTAGTCTACTTGTACTCATTTGCATACAACCTATAATATAAGAATGCAGTTGTCCAACATACATTTCAAAAACAGGATGTTATACCGCTTTAACTCACCTTCTCAGCTTTCTTTTTCTGTGCTTGTGTTTGGTGTTTTGTGGCAGAAAACATCCGACGCTCCATGCTTCCCTTCCGTAACGGATCGTTGCCACCGCTGAAAAATTGGCTCGGTAAAAATGTTAAAAAAAAACTCCTTTGCCAGACTCTCGCCAGCGTTTCGCGAAAATCTGGCGAAGCTAGAGCAAAGCCGCACCCTTTTATCAGCACCTTTCGCCGCAAGATATTTTTGCCACAGGGTTTTGCAGCGCCAGAGTTACGTCTGTGGTCTTGTGGTGTTATTTATTTGTAATTAGCGAATACAGGAATTATAGAAAACGAAAAACTGCTCACTTTTCACCCTTGCCTTGCTTAGAGTGCTGTGTCTTTTCGGCAGAAAGCCTTCGTTGATCGTTTGATTTATCGTGTGACGATTTTCTTCTCATTGTTGATGCTTCACCAACACGCCGTCTGGTATTATCACCGTTGGTTGCGAAGTCGGAAAATCTGAAACATATCAAAGCAATTACAATTACTATCATTTTCAGAGGCAATTACAATTACATACATTTTCAGGATAAAAAGAGATTGACCGTCCCTATGCAGAAGATCAAGGATTGGAAATAGATGTGAACAATGAGTTGCTTCAGGAATATTAGCCCGAACACGTCGAACAATTTGTCATCTGGAACTCGTCGCCTACTGCTCACGACCTCTGCGGAACATGTCATAAACAAACCTCGAAATTTCATTTGAACCCCCTTGAACAAAGGTCGACGCTCTTGTGGCGTAAAAGAATTATTTATTTATTTATATTAATGTTTATTATACATAATTATTATTTTTATTCATTATACATAATTATTATTTTTATGCTTATTGTTATACATATAAAAATAGTTATAGATAATATTAAATACTAAAAATACCCCACCTCTCTCCCATAGTTCCCGCGCTCACCAGCACCTTCATCTTGCCGCCTCTCTTTCCGTATCCGTACTTGTTTTGTTTTTGCGCTTCATCCGCTTTTTCCCCAACTTTTACCCTTTCCGCCTGTAACTGTCCTACGACGGGCCTTCGAAACGTTTCCGTCGATTTTCGTTTTGTGCTCACCGGAGTTCCCGTCGATGAGCCACTTTTTCGTTGTTCTGCTGGCACACGTTTTGTGTGCTTCGACGAGCCGCGTTTGGAATCAAGAAATAGCTGCGACGCGGAGTTCCTAACTCGCATCCTTGATGTACCGTAGTCTACTGGATTAGACTGGGTTATGGGTTTTATGTCCTGCGTGGCGCACGAGACTGGGACCTCTGAAGGACTGGCCATAGTAGGACTTAGTGAAGGCTGGCTTGGGTCTAAGTTAGGGCTAGGACTAGAACCGATGGCGGTAGCACCATAGGCGGAAGGTGTACCAACTTGGGTATCATTTAGATTTTGTGGAGATTGGCCTGGATTTGTAGAAGACTTTACATTTCGGCCTCGTCTTTGGACAGATTCATGACTTATACGCTTCTGCAGATCGTCATGGTGTTTTCTTGCGGAATCCGATGTGTTTTTAGAAGATTTTACGCGTCTCATGCTGAAATGGGGTCAGAGTAATGTTAACTCTTAATTTCAAATAAAAGTTAGTGCTTGGTGATACGGGAGTTTTCATGCTTACGGCTCGAAGAAAATCGCGATAATCGGGTTTTTGGAGAACTTGTATCTTCGAAATGAGGGAAAGTTGGTGCAAGACGCTTTGTTATTCTCTTGGTATGGAGAATCGATATAAAGAATTAAACTAGTTAAAGTGAACTCATCCCGAATACTTGTAGCAATTTATTAAAACCTTACCCGACTCCAATACCGGCTACACGTTGCGGGAAATGCTGAGGAAAAGCTCAACAATAAGCAAATTAGCATGGTTTAATAGTTGGCGACAAAATTAGAGTGTTTCCGCCATATTCACAACTGCCAACTACGTTGCAATCATCCGATATAAACATTGTATGTACATACATGCTGGTGTTGCTGATGCGGATTCTTTTTGAACTGCTTCGGGTTATTTTTTCGGGCAACTTATCAATAAATGCCTTCGAAGACATCTTCTTTTCTCGCACGTTTGAACAAAATATAGTAAATTATGCATCAGATTCATCCTAAGATATTGCTACGGGTTGGCTATCCCAAACTTTCTAAGTATCCCACGAAGAAAAGTTTATCAGCCTACAGCTACAGTAGTGTCTGCATCACGCTTGTTGAAAGGTGAACTTTGTACCGTAGTCACTTCTTAGTACGATGCATACAATTGACAGTGAACTTTTCAGATTGTCAAAATGAATTTTTGCGGAAGAACACGTCGCATAAAAATTTTCTCGGTCACGACTACTACTTTCTTGCTTCTTTTTGAACATAACATTCTTGTCGGAATGGTGATTCGGCAATTGTTACGTTTATTTAGTTGAACAATCGCTCACAACGCAGTAAGCAGTCTGTCGTGTGCTGGCTAACAACTTAGGCTGGGTTTATTTTGAGAATAATCTGTTTCTTGTTATTCATCACTGAAATTTCAGGTAATTTACTGTAGTGGAACCCGACACCGCTTGTAGAATGTTGACTAGGATCCTTTTGCTTCTGGCAGTTCCTACTCTTGCACTAGGTGCCGCTCAAACATGCGAAGGTGCGTTAGTTATACAGTTCTACCTTGTACGGCTTTTCCGGTTCTTGTTCATACTAGGGAACTGAGTGCTAGTGGGCCTTCGTTGGCACTACTTCTTGGACAGTTAAAACAACTGCATTGAGGACCCAATGCGCCAGGTCACATCATAGAACGACCGATCGTCTCTAGATGACATTCCTAAATTTGTGGAAGCGTTGGTCCTGGGCTTCTGAGGTCCCAGCGTGAGGCTTAGCGCGTACGGTGACCATCACATGATAACAATTTTATAAGACTCTAATATTATTTATTTTAGTGTGCATCAAAGTTCTGACCGATGTGATGACCAAGGTGCCCGAGGCGGAGAAGAGCAATGCTGACGCCGTCGCTCGTGTAACCAGAGAACACTGCGCTACCACCAGACAGAAGGAGAACAAATTGGTTGGTAAATTAGCTGTTCTACGTTCTACTTGTGGTTTCACACATAAACTTCATATGTCATTTTTTTGCACGAATTACATCAAACCACTCACAAAAGTGACTGGAAGTCTAAACACTTTTCGGCTGTCTTTTATCGTTTCCCTTCATTTCTCAGTAAGTTCTGTCTATTTTTGTTTAATTTTATGTTTAGTGCTTCTACATCGGGGCCCTTCCCGAGTCGGCCACTTCAATTATGAATGAGGTGTCTAAGCCTCTGTCCTGGTCGATGCCTCCCGAGAAAGTCTGCGATAAACTGAGGACTAAGGACTTGCAGATCTGTGAACTTAAATTCGGTACGGATTAAACTTTATACGTCAATCTGAAATGTGTGTAGTATTTAGCAAATATTTATTAAATAAGATGTGCATCACAATGAAATGATGAAGATAATAACAATATTTTGTGTGCTCCTCTTTTTAGTTGTATGTGTCAGCAAAATTTTTTTAGTTTAGAATTGAGTGTATAGTCACAGTAATTAGCTCCATCATCTTTGTCTGAGGTCTGAACCATTGATAATGTCAATAATTTATAAGTTGTAGTAATAAAGAAACATGAAAAAAACGTACTCCGGACTCCGGTAAAAATTAGAAGAATTGCAAGCTATGCCTGAAATTTTTTAATATCATTTTCAGATAAGCCCCTCGACTGGAAGACCATTGACCTGAAGAAGATGCGCGTCAAAGAGCTGAAGAACATCCTTAACGACTGGGGAGAGGTAGGGTTTACGTTTTATCCTCAAATTTAAGGCGGTATGACACGTGTGTTGTAAAGCGTTTGAAGAATATTCTAGGCTACCAAGTGTCCATTATTTTGCTTCAGTATATGCCAGAAAGGGCTCTGAATGGGCCCCATTTTGCGGTAATATATGAGAATCAGTTGTCTATAATATGCTTCGTAAACCACGTGTCGTGCAGCTTTAAAAAAAATCCTCCGTCATTAGTATACTATTCGAAACCATATATTAGTGATGATGTGGTATTGTATAGGTAACTCTCGAGCTTTTACAAATCCTGCTTGAACAGCTTTAAACAGTTTCACTGGAATTGTCGAATACAAACTTTGTTTGTCAAATAATGGGGTTCTGACATTGCGAGAGGAAAAGGTGTGCGGGTATTTGTGGTAGATGAAACATACGTCTATGCATCATGGATGATGCTACCGGCGGTATAAATTAGTGCATAAAATATCTACAAACCAGCTCCACATTCTCGCCCCACCTCTCCAAATGATAATGATATTGCAGTTATTTGCTTGGTTCAAGTTCAAGGCTATCATTAAAAACATATTATGCTTCGGTCGGTGCCAGAAAGCCAGATAGACCGTATCATTTTTTCTCCATTTAATTCACATGTGAGTTATATACACTGTCTTGGTTTTAGAATTATATATGGTTCGAAAGTTGTTAGCGATGTGATGATACATATTTTATAATAATTTCTTCCAGGCCTGCAAGGGATGCACTGAGAAGTCTGAGTTCATCTCCAAGATTGAGGAGCTCAAGCCCAAGTTTGTCAAGGAAGAGCTCTAGGTGAACTACTGTGATTTGGTTACCTGCGGCCTTCACCAACCCAATTGTGATTTTTGACCTTTCCTTGTGATAATGATAATGTCCATTTCCGTACCGTAGTATGGTACCCTAACCCTCATTTCGTAGTTTATGGGTAAGTTGGAATATATTACTACCATACTTCCGTAGTATTATGTGGGAACTTGGGAAACATGGAATTCAGTGCATTTTTTGTATTGTTGGATGCTCAAACTAGATTGATATCCTACTATGTGGAATTTACCTTTGGGTCGTATCCATTTGCAATTGTTTGTTCTATTGGTAATAATATTTGAGACTCAAATCGTGGTGTCGGGTTTTATAGGTATGTTTATGTACTTGAAGTCTACTAAAAGTGAGCTTTCTTGTGTTTTAGAACCAAAGCATCGTTGCTAAAAAAACCTATTTATTTCTAGTGATTGTGAGTGTCGCGGCGTAAGTTCGGCATAACTCAATTTTGTGTGGCTTTAGGTTTTCTGTTCATTGTTTTGTTGTTGGTACTGAATAAGAATAAAAGTCTTCTCTATATGTGTTTAATGAAAATTTGGTCGATGGCCAGCTATTTGCTACTTTCAATGCTTGTTATTTTGTTATTTCTATTATTATTCGATTATGATTATTAAATTTGAATTTGGTGTATCGTTCTGGGTTTTTTTATTGTAGTGTGGGGTTGGGTTGGTAGAAATTAGGTGTTTGAGTGTTGATAGCCAGATTTAAGTATGTGTACCGTATACCTGGGTTAAAACAAATGGTACGGTATTTTAAGTTACCGTAGTTTTACCATTCGGGGTATGTCGGTGGTGGTGGGTTGTTGGTGTTGGTCTCATTTTCTTTAATTTTATGTTTATTTTCACTCGTCAAAATCTGTGTGTGTTTTGGTATCCTTTTTTGAAGTTGACTCTGAAACATTGGTTTTGTTAGCTTTTGAGCCTTTTACCTAGCTCGTTCCTCACTCCATGAAAACGAATGGTTTGCAAACAACAAATTCAATTGATTGGTTTTGTTAACTTCCTTCAAGTTGTGTAGTATTTGTTGTTCAATGTAGTATATTCTGAATGTGAATCTACGATAAGTACAGGCCTTCTAGTATATTCTGAATGTTTTTTTTGCCCCTTGGTGAATTCTATAAGACGCTCCCCGGCGAAAGTGCAATAGCACTGGAAATGAAGAGAGGCGAGAGCGGGCAATCGATTCATATAGTCATTTTCTTGCCGTAAAGAGAACGCTAATTATTAATTATGTTTTATTTTCAAACTGAGTCTTATTCATGAGCAGTTGTTAGTGTTATATTCAACTACCTCTTGTAGTTTAAGTTAAGTGTATCTTAGCTTTGAGCTATTAATCACTGCTTATTGCAAGAACCATTTTTTCATGTGTGGTAGGTAGTTTATCTATTTTTTGTTTTGTTTTATTTTCTTCTTAGAGAGTGTCTTGAATTTATTGTTAGAATAAAGTAAGCAATTTTATAATCTCCATGCATATTATATATCTGCTGTTCCTTCGCATTCGCACCTTCACTGAATATATTTTCTTTGTTTTTGTTGCTCTTTATTACTTTAAAGCGAAATACCGGCCGGTTTCTGAAACGCATCGAGTACACCATCATGATTATGCAGCTTATGCAAATGAACATGAATTATAGTAAAAATTCGAGCTAAATTTGACTAACTTAACATAAATACTTGAGAATTCAGCTGTCCACGATGCGTTTCAAAAACCGGCAGGTATTTTGCTTTAATCGTTACTTGATGACATATGATCAATTCGTTTGCAAGGACTCCTTTTTAATCAGAATCAGAAAAGTTTCAGTTTCTTCCCTCGGACATCATGGCCGGCGCACTACCTCGCAGAATCATCAAGGAGACCCAACGCCTGATGGCGGACCCAGTGCCCGGCATCTCTGCCACTCCCGATGATAACAATGCGAGGTATTTTATTTCTTTCTCTTTTCTTGAGATTGGGATTTATATAACGAGTACTTTATGAACAAGTAATAAGCGTAATGATGATACATGTAGCACAAAGCACAGAGAAATTACTGACCATTTAGTTAGAGCAAACAACATAGGCTGGTCTCCGAAATAATTTTAGTATACGGATGATATGGGATAGTACCTGATAACGTATTATTCCTCCGAAATGTGGATAAAATGGATCTCTGTCGACGTGTTCATGAGCACGTTGTTTCTGCTATATGTTTAAATATTTAAATATTTATTAACACATAAAATGTGTGCATCAATATGATCAACAAAATGTGTGCATCAATATGATCAACAAAATGTGTGCATCAATATGATCAACAAAATGTGTGCATCAATTTCCTGGATCTATACCCTGTGCAAGTCTATACATTTAATATTTATTATACTCATTAAAAGAGCGCAACGCCGTGAGAGACGATGAAAAGAAAAAATCAAAGTAGATAATATAGATACTTGGAAATAATTCCACCAACAGTAAATCCACAAGAGTTCACAAAGAAAATGTTGAAAGCGAAACAAAGAATTTGGTCCCACATACACAGTCAACCCGTATTTTGTTTTTAGTTTAATTTAGCCACATGTTGTGTACTGTGATCTATAAAGAGTAACCACTATACGGTGCTACGTTCTCAGGCGCGCAGCGCGGAAATGCGTAACCGCGTCCGCGGAAAAGAGATGGCTTTTTAACATTGGAAAGGCGGAGGCGCAGAAAAGAGATTTCTATGTGTCGCGAATTTTTGAATGTAAATTTGCAATATTTTTCCCGCGGACGCGGCTTCGCATTTCCGCGCTGCGCGCCTGAGGACCAGGGTTACGGCGTTGCTAGTCTAATGCAAGTCAAAAGAAAGAAATAATAAAATAGAGATTTGCACATTTTTCTTGCAGGTATTTCCATGTGGTGATTGCTGGCCCAGACGATTCGCCTTTTGCTGGCGGTGAATTCAAACTTGAGCTTTTCTTGCCGGAGGAATACCCGATGGCTGCACCTAAGGTAGGTTTTAGTTTATTTTTTAAATGTTATTAATTTTAATAACAAACTATTGCTATGATGAGCTCTTGGTGCTTGATCCTTGGCTCTTGGTTGGTGATTGATGAGCAGCACTTTTTATAGTGTTCCTACTTCTATTGTATCAAAAAGTAGAAGTTTAATAATAGATGCTTGTGAGACACAGTGTGATTTGTCCACGTATATGTATGTATTATCTGTAGGCTCTATTTTTGATCGGCATATCGGCAATTTGCCCCGGGTTGGATTGTCGTTCTTTCGGGAGCGACTGACCTGACTGTTACACTGGGAGTTGGGGAGCTTAAACTTGTTCTTCATCTTGTTTTTATGTGTTTGAATGAATTGGCATTTTAGGTGCGTTTCATGACTAAGATATACCACCCAAATATTGACAAGCTCGGACGTATCTGCCTGGATATTCTGAAAGGTTGGTCAATAGAGAATTCGTTGAAATTGAAATTTGCGGACGAGTTCAGAAACGTGCTCAAAATATTTTTTTAATTCCTTTTGCGTGTAGCGTGTGGTATAAGATTGTTGTGAGAAGTGAGAACTCGTTCGCATATGTAGCCCGAACTGCGACGAATACGTTTTTCGTTGGCGTGGATCTCCAGAGGTTTATTAACTATGAACTTGTAGGGTAGCCTGTTCGTAGTACGCATGTTGTCATGCGTTCATTCATTCAGTTTTGAAAAGCTAATAATTGTAAGGAAACGCGTTTTTTTCTTCAGATAAGTGGTCACCGGCTCTTCAAATTCGCACCGTGCTTCTCTCAATTCAAGCTCTGCTCTCTGCACCGAATCCCGAGGTTTGTTGATTTATTTATTTATATATAATAAGTTTTTTGTTGCGAAACATATCACCATAGCGTGAGGCAGTACCGCGACAACCATATTCTCCTGATGTTTTTGAATAAGTTTGTATTTGAATATTTATTATACTCATTAAAAGAGCGCCAACGCGTTTGTTTCAGATTTGTATTCGCGCATACATTTGGAATTTTATGTTTATTGTTTATTATATTATGATTCTGCATTGGAAAACATATAAATATTAACATAATTTTAACATGGTAACCTAACCACTGCTTGGAGACTTAGAGATTAGGGGGTGATGAGGTGGGTATTAATGATCAGTATAAGTATACCGAAAGCTTAGATAACTTTATGTTTATTTGAAATTTGAGCGAATATGACGCATGACCATTGTTCTCGTAGGCCGACATTTTTATATAACTCTTTATTCAGTTAATAAAATATAACACATATATACAGTGACGAAGAAAGAGAAAAACACGCACACATGCTAGGCGTGTTTAAGAGGCCCAGCTACTCACGCGGTGCGACATTGCCGGTCACGCGACAACTGCTACTGTATTGGGTGTATTCCCTTGTGTTATGGGAATTTGCATATAATACATGGGAATGCAGTTGCAGTTGTGCAGTATGCACTTCAAAGCCACGGGCCATACCGCTTTAAAATCGCTTCGTTTTAGGACCCGCTGGCCACTGACGTTGCCGACCGCTGGAAGACCAACGAGGCCGAGGCGATCAGGACAGCACAAGAGTGGACCCGAGTGCATGCTGGAAGACAATGAATGGGATGACGGTTTGAGTTTACCAGTTTAATTTAAAGAGAAATAACGTCCGGTTTTTGAAACGTATGTTGAACAATTGCATTCATATGCATGTATGCAAAGTTAAGTGGGGTTTTATGCTAATCGTACTATTTTGCATATGCATGAGGACGCAGTTTTCCGGCATGCGTTTCAAAAACTGGCTGTTATTTTGCTTTAACTATTGACTGATTAACTGATCTATGGACTTTGGACTCTTTTTTTTCTGAACTGTGTATCTTTGCGACGGTTATGTATACTATATACGCTTTTTGGTGTCTTAGGTTGCTCTGATTTTGCGTATGCACATTTTTGGCGTTTTTTTTTTATTTATTCAGGACTTGTGTGGGCATAAATTCAGTGCGTAAATGTAAATGAATGGAGTGGAGATGATTGATGATATGATACCGAACCGAAGCTCATTTTTTATATGATATAAGTTTGTGTTTGCCTCTTGGTGGGCTGGTATGAGCAGCAAATTTTACGCTCTAATTTCTAATTTGTGCCCAACCAAGACCCATTCCCTTAAAAATGAGTGAAAGAATCGTTAGTTTTGTTTAGTCGAATTTTTATGGAAGTATAGATCTGGCGCGGTTGATTTCGCGTGCCGGCGTACCTCCCCCGGCCTTGACCCCCTTATTTATTGTTCACTAAGGTTCCCTGTTCCCGGTAAGTGTGTAGACTGTTGATTTCTCGGCGTTCATTATTATATATCAAACTTAAGAATTCTTATTGTCTTTGTTTCTGTAGTTGATTTCTTATCCAGTTTTTCAATTCGAAATTTGAATATTTCGCAGTGTTTTTCTCTCCGTATGAATCGATCGGCTTTTCTGTGCAGAGGGTTTGAGATATTATATTGGAATTCAAATGACTTGAAGACTCAGACTTGTAATGTAAGGGGTATTGCAAGTGGTTTGTGAAGATTACTGAACTTGTTCCATAAAACACATTGGTATGTAGTGTAGTTGTTCTAGGTTCTTAGTTCTATCACAAACCACATGTGTACCGCTTTAATATTGAGAATTCTTTTGACTAGAGCTGTTGTCATTACATGGTTTTGTGTTGAAATAGTTGTCCCTGGTCATTTTGGTACACGTGCGCAATTGTGAGTTGGTTCTGTCTGCGCTCTCTCGAGAATCGTACGCTAAACCAGTCTATTTCTGTCGCTCTGACCGCCCCCGTGAGTCACGAAGATGTGTGAAGACTGACGTGTCTCAGATGCAGGCATTGCTTGCAGATGGTCGAAGGTCTGGGGGTATTTATAAGGCCTGGTTCCATCCATGAATCCATCATAGTGCTTAACCTCTAACATGGGTCCTGGGTTTAAGTTTACACCTGTGTTTAACTATTCCTTCTACGCAATGCACGTCTTGAATTCTGATGTTGGCCCTCTGCACATTTTTTACTTTAAACTTTATTTATAACGTGTTTTCGCCCGGTTTTTTGTTTGCTAGTATGCCTAGTGCACTTTTGTTTTGTTTATGTCACGATATTCCTCTCTTTCTCTCTTAATCTTCCTTTCCCTTTCTCCCTCTTTGTCTCTCTCTCTCTCGCGCTCTCTCGCGCTCTCTCTCTCTCTTGTACTTTTTGGTCATTGATCCCATCCCTTGTTTTTCTATAGCTGAAAGTGTAGTATCTAAAAGTCTAATTTAGTATAGTGCATTATTGACAAATTTAGTGACTCTATCCCTATCCCAGTGAAGGCCGCTGGCTCCATATGACAATATTCTCCTTTTCTATTTGTCTGTTTCATTCTTGGTTTGGGAGTATAACACTGATGAAACTTGTTAGTGCGCGGCGATAATCTGGCTATAGTCTGGCGAACGCTGAGCACCTGTTTTTTTTGGCCGCGCGCCGTCAAAGTTCGACTTTATATACGCCCAAACTCCTTAGTTGATTTTTTTCGTTCAGATTATTATGATTTTTATTATAGGAGTTGCTGGCTATCCCAAAAATTGTGTTTTTTGATGCTTATTCATCATTCATCCTTTATCGTAAGAAGCATTGTTTAGCCGATTGTTTGATTTCGACTTTTTATTCTTTCTTTCTATTTTATTCGTCACACATTTAATTACTAGTTTTCCTTTTCCCTCTTTTATTTATACCGATCAACGAGTTTAATAACGATACGAAATTCTCCATACTCTTGATTTTTTTTGGCTCTGAAGTGTTGTCCCGTCTTCCCTAGTTTGTTTGCTAGATAGAATGACTGGGCTTTTTTGCATGAATCGAATTAATTCCGTTTAGTGTTTGAGACTTGGTAGCGGAGATTTAAAGCGATATGGTATGTATTATAGGTAAATTTGTTCCTTTCTGTGCCGAAAATGCGTAGAAAGGCACTTAAATTTTCGTACAGTAGAACCATGCCGTTTTAATCTTTAATTGGAATTTTGTTCGTATGAAAGGGTTGTTCTGTTTTGTAAAATAAAGTGATTTTATGATATGGTGATTATTGTTTGTCATTGTTTTGAATCAATATGTGAATATCTGAAGAGATTGGAATTTTGTCGAATTTATTTATCTTTTAGATATAATCGATCGTTTGTCTCTGTACTATGTGCCCTCCGTGTTGTTTACTGATTGAGTTTTTGTGATAAGATGTTTATCGAAATGTCTCGGGATATTTCTTCTAGTCATTCTAGTGTTATTGAAATTCTGTTTGTGATATTGTGATTAGTTATGAATTTGGAAATGTTTGTAAGACTTGTTGTTGCCATTAGCAGACTTGTTTAGTTATGAGTTTGGAAATGTTTATAAGACTAGGGAATTGATAAACGATCTCTAATTTCACCTTTCTAGCCTCTTTTCTTTGCCTTTGAGATATAAAGTAACAGCCGCTTTCTGCCTCTTTTGTTGTTTGTTGAGTTGCTTTCTTTTAGTTTCGCCGATGTGCCTTAGTGTTTGACGTGTGTTCTTTGTTGACGATGACTTATCGATTATATGTATACTTGTTTTCTAAGCCTAGTGTGTGTTTATTGATTAAGATATGAGATATGAATCATTTTTGCCCAGTACTGTGAGTAATCAGTTCTTCGGTCTTTTAAAAACTAACGGAATGTTTACTACTTACAGCAATCTAATGTAGATATATGTGTTCACTGGGTATTGAATGGTTCGTGTCGGTGTCTATGCTGTTGAGAACTTGTACCATGTTTTGTGCCGTTTTTTTACGATTATAGTAACTATAAATTCCAAATATTATTTTTATATTTATTTCCAGAATGTCGCTCCAGTGGACCGTTGTGGCTGGTATTCTGTACGCGGAAATCTTTGCCGTACTCATTCTTCTTCTGCCGTGGGTTCGCCCGTCACTGTAAGTTTCAAGTTTTTGTTTCTTCTAATTTTCCTTTAAATGGAATTTAAGGGTGTCAAGTTTTGACGCGCTGATATCTACGTTCTCAGGCGCGCAAATGGAACCGCGTCCGCGGAAAAGAGATGGCTTTTTAACGTGGGAAAGGCGGAGACGAGAAAATAGGCTTCTATGTGTCTCTAATTTTTCATTGTATATCTGCAATATTTTCCGCGGTTGCGCATTTGCGCGCTGCGCGCCTGAGGACCAGAGATGTTTGAGTGCGATAGTATGTTGGGTCTTTTTCCCTAACTACTGAATAAACAATGAATATTTGTAAACAGGCTGGTGAAACGAAATAGTATTTATCTTCTTTAAGCCGACTTCGGCGTGCTCAGAAGTTTAGAGTATTTCGTATCTATATCTAAATAACATTTGGACTTACAGTAGTCGAATTGTATGATTTCATTTTATTTTTAGTTGGAGCAAGTTCTTCCGTAGTCGTATTGTCACTGCGTTTCAACACAATGCACAAGTGGTGTTCTATGCGGGAACCGTCGTCTTATTCATTCTCTTTGCTGGTTTGTTTTTCCTTTGCATTATTATTAGTTTAAAGCGGTATAGACGTGGGAACTGGGAATAGAATGACACATACTATATGGGGATGTGGGAATGCTGGTGCAAGTGCAGTATGCGTTTCTCAGACATCGCACCACGTCGCGTCGCTTTAAAATTTGTGCGAGATGCTTCTGCGGAACTAGGACTTGTGAACGTTTTGCTCGTTGCTTACCTTTACTCTGTACAGACTTTAGGGGTATGTATCAAGGCTTATTTTATGAATTCCTAGTTCATTCTTTCGTGAACTCCGATAAGGGTAAATGTGCTATGCTAATTAGGTGGTGAGAGGTGTTGGACACATATAGGGTAGAAAACACCGAAACACCTGGGGCCATATTCACCATTCTGATCCCCTCGGGGAAATATTCCCTGGGGACAGAAAATAGCACTCCAATGTGAGGCACGCAGGGAAAAAGACGGAGAATTTCCCATGGGGGATTGATTATGGCATATGTTCAGATGTTGTGCGTGGATCAAGCAATGAACACAGTATTACCACTTTAAAGAAACGTTTTTAAAGGCCGTTTTTCATTTCTCTTTTCATTTAAGATGCCATCCGTGAGGTGAATAAGTACGGCAACGTCGACTCTGCATTCGAGACAACGATGCGCCACTCTGCTGATGCGGATGCGGTTGTCCACATGCGCCTCTTCCGCGCTCAGAGAAACTTTTACATCTCCGGATTTGCGCTGCTCTTGTTCCTGTGAGTTTTTTGGGTGGGGGAGTTTGGTTTATGTTTTTTTAATAGTATCTAAGGCTGAGGCCGTTTTCACCAACATTTACTTCTGTCAAAAAGGGTACTTCAGTCAAAAGCGTGCGGTACTTCCGGTTTCACCAACATTTACTTCTGTCAAAAAGGTACTTAGGTTAAGTACCTTTTTGACAGAAGTACGCTTATAGCATGGGAGGCGTACTTAGACCAAAAAGGTGGAAGTATCCCGTACTTCGGTTTTTTTCTCCATTGTGAGAGCTCAACTGTTTAATAATTGTATGGTTTTTATGGTAAATATGCTTTGTAAACATTAGATAACAATGATTTCAGTTTTTGAAACAAATTTCACCTATTAATAAAGTGATTACACTCTTGATTATTTAGCTATTTCTTGTTTACATGATAAATAACTATTGGTAATTACTTAGATGTATAGCATATTCGTTTTAAAAACTAATCTAGCTGTTATC
Source organism: Pelodera strongyloides (assembly GCA_036852015.1). NCBI lineage: Eukaryota > Metazoa > Nematoda > Chromadorea > Rhabditida > Rhabditidae > Pelodera > Pelodera strongyloides. The sequence goes on from JAANDG010000505.1 coordinate 73,177, forward strand.
CAACGTTTTCCTTCAAAAAAAGTAAATGTTGGTGAAATCCATCAAAAGCGTGTTGCAGCGTACTTCAGTCATAAATTTACTTAACCTAAGTACCTTTTTGATGGTCAAAAATTTATGACAGAAGTAAATGTTGGTGAAATCGGCATCTGGTATGCAACCAGTTGAAGTTTGTGTTGACCAGGCTGTAAGATGACTGGGAAATCTGGAAAAGTGAAAAATTAGAGGATTTTGTGGATTAGACTCGATATGATTTTATTGCTGTGTGGAGGTGGCTTTTTGTATTGTAAGTTTTTTTGTGAATGCATAATTTCTGCTGCTCTAAAACGTGTTTCTGACGTTTTTATTCTGGTCAAAGGTTGGTTATTGGGGCAGAGGTCAGGGAGTACGCTTCCAAGCGTCTTTGAGGTCTTTCATCTAATATAAGCTTGACTTGAAACACTGACACTGAGCTTAGTGTGATTAAGCGTTTCACCGGGTTTTTCTGACTAAAACAAAACTCCTCTAAGTGTAGTATGTCTTCAGTGCGAAATTGTGTTCATCACTAGGCTAAACTAGCCTGTCCTTCCCCCTCTAAAGCGAAATACCGGCCGTTTTTTGAAACACATCAAGTACACCAGTATTCTTATGCATCATATGCAAATGACCATACATTCGAATAAAATAATCGAACTTCGTTCGAAATTCAAGCAAGTTCGCTTAAATACGTAAGAATTCAGTTGTCTACGATGCGTTTTAAAAACCGGCCGGTATTTCGCTTTAAACCTGAATATGAATTACTAGTGTTTAGAGTGATCAAGCGTCTGACCGGACTTCTGCAACGTGGTGCCCAGATGGAGGCGGCCAGTGAGGCCGCCATGAGACAGGCCGAAAGCGCCACAAAGACTGCCAGGACTCTTATGGAGGCTGTGGGTTTTATTTTCAATTGCTCTTTCTGGTTTGTTGTTAACTTGAGGTAGGATGGTTTATGCAAGCACATTATTTGTAACCACTAGATCATGACTTTTGATTGCAAATGAAGAATTGGGGGTTTTAGTCGAGCGGGGATCGAATCCGCATCTTCGGCTATCCGGCCCAATGCGTTTACCGTTACGCTACCGGCGCTTACCACTAGATCTTAAGTTTGCGGTATGGCCACGCATTCCTTAATCCTTACAAAATCAACATCATGCGCGTTAGTGGCAAAGGAATTACACCAGTGGCCGTATGCACGCGCCGTGGGAGCTTCCCCGGTTGGGAGATTTTGTCTCTACGTGTCCCTGATTCGTGTGATCCCACCTCCCACGAGGAGCTGGGAGCATATTCCCTGTGTTCATGCATGCGGCTATGGTCACATTATGCTCTGAGTAGCGAGTTTTCCAGTAGTACGATTGATCCTATGATATGTATTTTAGGATGACGAGAAGGTAGGACTCGTACACGTTTGGTACATTGTTGATGCAATTTAGATAGATTATATTGTGTTATGCATGTTGTTTGAAGTAGAGAGTAGAGAGTAGAAATTAGCTTATTGTTAGTTGTAGTGTAGCACGCCTCATGGTCGCTCTGTTCGTTGGGTCAGTTTACCTACAGTGCTTTTATAAAATGGAGTGCGTTATAGTTTGGGCCCCTTTTATGCAATGTGGCTCTGGCTCTCTGAGTTGTAATGCCTTAGTTTTAGTTTCTAGTTTTCTAGTAAGTAGAGTTTGGAAGAGCCTTGCTGTGTTTACGTGGGTCGTACCTTTAGTGCGGTAGGCGCATGGTTCTCGTAGTCAACTGAAGTTCCGTGCGTTTTATGCAAATGTCTGTGAAGGAATTGACATGGAAGCATACACTACATGGAAATGCCGTTGTCCCACAGGTTTCACAAACGGGAGTGACGTACCGCTTGGTAATTAACATAACTAATGTTCATATACAAAGTTCAAATTGCAGGGAGGCGAGGGCGAGGTGAAGGACTTGATGCGTCAGAACGAGGAGCTCGGCAAGGAGCTCAAAAACGTGAGAGAACGTTTTCCTTTGATTGATGAGTTTACTCAAGGTATTCTTTGGCACCTTTTATGTTTAGAAATTATTTTCACCATTTTAGGCTCACGAGGACCGTGATACAATGAAGAAGCAGGCCGAGGGACTGAGGGAGGAGTACACTAGAGTTTGCGAACTTCTCGAGAAGGTAGGTAGCTGCATAGTATCAGAATTTATCTTACCGTAGATGTCCTTACCTTACCACACCTTGGAAATCCAAGGTGTGGTAAGGTATCGGAGTCCCGTATCCCTTATTTACAGTCAAGGTTCTATGCATAGGTAAAATTTATTGATCTTATGTAATACAACGGTGAATTAAATCATGCGGCGTGAATTTTCTCAAATATTACACCGTTTCTAGGGGCTCATTTTGTACGTTTTACGGTGAAAAAAAAGTTGATTACGAAACGGAAATATTATCCTTGCAAAATGTTAAGGTCATAAAGCTGAGCAAAAACGCATCGAATTTATTATGAACCTGTGTTTTGTTAGGTGGTACGGTACGACTAGTGCCTAGTCGTTTTGTTGACACCGGTTCAAGAGATGAATTTACGTCCTGTACTTATGCAGTTATACTTAATCACTACGTCCTGTACTTATGCAGTTATACTTAATCACTAATTTATGCTTGTGTTTAGGCCGAAGCAAAGGAGGGCAGCAAGAAGGACGATTAAATACGGAAGAAAATCAAATCAAATCCAGTTTCCAACTTGTTCGTAAGTGAACAAGACGGTGAATTCCTAATTTTTCTGTAATTGTCTCGTTTTCCAAAAACAGTTTCGACATTCGACTTATGTACTTTGACAATATTATTTGACGAGTTTGCGTATTGTTGCAGGTCTTAGTTCAACACGTGTAAACTTATCTTCGGTGTTTTCTACCTGGATATATGTCCAGTTTTTACCTTCATCAGTTTATTTTTTATTTTTCAATCTTACAGGTTGTTTTGCTACCCGAAGTATAGCGTTTTATGATCTGAGTTGTAGATATTCTGTATTCTTTGATTTTTTCTGTATGTTTGACGCGCGCTTATTTATACAAAGGTGGACGCTGTAATAATAAATATATTTGTAGTAATTGGAATTGTAGTATTTTTTGCATGTTTATTTTGTTTATTAGACGCGCCAGACGCAAACAAATGACGGTGACAAGTTGAAGTAGAACAACAACATCGGTTTTTATTTTTGTGATTTATGCTTCTCTAGACTCTAGGTCCATCGTGTAATTAAAATTGACCTATAGGTTTAGGTTAAACCTTAACCTTGGGTCCATCGTGTAATTAGTAATTCGCGGGTTCACAGATGACATAACAAAGTTAGAAGCATGTGCATTTATTTTCTACATTTGAATATGGTGGTTATCGAGCTCTCTGGATTCTGTAAACGAGGCCAACGTATCCAATTAGGAGTAGTGTGAACACGTAGATCGCCATGACGATCATGTTGAACTGCAGGTTTGAGACTTCGAAACTGAGTTTCTCGATTACCTAAACGGTGCATATTGGGGTAACTGTGTACAAATAAGACCACCCACGTCGGGTCCATTACGGTGACTGTGTAGTAAGACCACCCATGTCGTGCTTTTGAATGAATAAGACCACCCACTTGCCCCACGGTAGCATAAAGAAGACCACCTGCGTCGTTTCCTTTTTGGTAACTTTGTAAAAAAAAAATGAGACCACCCACCACCCACGTCGTGCCCCTTACGGTAGTATAAATAAGACCACCCACGTCGTGCCCCTTACGGTATTATGAGTAAGACCACCCACGTCGTGCCCCTTACGGTAGTATAAATAAGACCACCCACGTCGTGTCCGTTACGGTAACTTTGTATAAATAAGAAAAACCACCCACGTCGTGTCCGTTACGGTAATTATGTATAGATAAGACCACCCACGTCGTGTCCGCTACGGTAGCAGTACTGTCCCGTTGCGTTTTTGCCGTCAGACGTTATGCAGGGAATATCGTTGTGTTTGGGATCAGTCCACTCGTTGATTATGAACGATTCGTAGCCATAGCGGAACCTGAGTAGATATAGATTGTTTTGCAAATACATATATGCGGTTACAGTATGAAAGAAATATTTAATGTATCTAATTGTACGGTATGCCGGGAGAAAAAGTGCATTACAGGTGCGCTAACTGAGTGGAAAACGGGGTGCCCGCCGCTCCACACTGGCGCTCTACCCTTTGCGCGGCGACTGCGCGAAATCTTCGCGTTAGTAAAAATTGCTCACCATGACAGATATTGTACCCATCGGTTCCAGTCGGGCATTTCGGAGACATTGGTGAAGAGGCCTCCAGTTATAGAGAAGATGGTCAGGATGGGACCTGTTATGGACACGGCCACCGCATAGGAAGGACTGATCTGGAATGGCAGAGGGCGTTTAAAGGGGCCAGCACGGGGCGGCAGGGCCCGCAGGCACTGCGTATCCTGCGCGACATGTGGGCCGCTACCCCGCACAGAAGAATCCCCTTTATATTGCGCTGCGCAGGTACGAGGTAGCGAGGTACGGTACGGAGTTTCAGTGTGCAACTTCTCATCCGGCAGCAGTCCCTTAGAGAAGTGTGCTTGGGTCAAGACTTTTTAAAATATTCAAGTTTTAGTAATTGTATTTAGATTAAAACTCCTTAGCAAAACCCACAAACGCAAAGGGTCTATTCCCTTTAAAATTCTTGGGAAGTTATAATTTGGAATCCATGGCATAACTTACCGAGGCCATCATGATGCCCAGCGAGGCGGCGCTCAATTCAATAAGCAGGCAAATAGCAACCGCCACAAACACGCCGCTAACACTGAACCCGATCATAAAGTAGGAAAGGAGCATCATGATGAGACCATCGATCGAGAATATTGGAATGTAGGAGAGGACCTGGAATGAGCTATTTTGTCTTTGGCTTTTCTCTCGAACATAATTTCGGTTTTTATTCCACCCTCCTTTTTTAATTGTTATAAATTTCGACCATGTAATTAAGTTTAAAAGAATCCCATAAATAAACTAATAAATATATTATGTTTCGGGGCGGCTAGAAACCTATTGCCACTTGAAATTTGATGTGCGAGCGGCGGACACAAACCATGTCTTTTCTGCGTGAGCCATTTGGACGCCATATTCATGCCACTTCTACGCCAGCTCATTGTATCTAACAAAGAATTTACCCTTCCAATATAATAGCAGAAGATCGGATAAAGTCCATCGTGAAATTCTCTCGCTATAAGAGGGAAATCTCCAGGCAGATAAGTTTGGATGCCAAACATGGTTGCGTAAGTCAATTCGGAAATATAGAAGAACAGAGCTCCCTTGATATTTTGTACTGCATCCTAAATTTTATATTATTTGCGAAAAGTTGCTTGCAATTGTTTGAATTTGGGTAATGGAAGCTGATTATTTTCGGTACAATAAGTGCGAAATGAATAGCTCAGTCATCAGTGGAACCTTTTTTTGCCTTTTTTATTGCTTTTGGTATTTTATATTATTGCTTTCGTTCTATTGCTTTCGTCTCTCGCTATCAGTTTTGTTTCTGTTTGAACAACTGGATCAATCACTACGCCGAAATGTGAAAAGAGACGTCTGTTTAGCACAACGCATGGCCCTTATAGCTCAGTGGTAGAGCGCTGGTCTTGTAAACCAGAGGTCGGTAGTTCAATCCTGCCTGGGGGCAAATGTTTTGCACGAATAGTTTTGCAGTTCAATAAAATTGTACATTATAAATATGGTGAAATGGAAAAATTACTTGATTTGGCTTGTCCCGTCCCTGGCCAAGGTACAAGAATGCAACGAAAATCCCCATGTACACCTTTTGGGCCCATTTTGCTCGCATCATTGACGGATTTCGGATATTATCCAGGAAATATCTAGGGAATTTCAATCACATTCTATGTTTTTCTATTAGATTTTTCTCACACAGGTCTATTTAAAAAAATAAAGGTCACACATTTTCAGCAAGCTCCTTTTGCTACAATTATCAACGATTGCAGCAAAAGTTATTGTTTGAATCGCATTGAATTCGATAATTATGGCTAGACAGAATATAAATATAACATAAAAAACCTAGGGTAAACTATTTGGGTAACTTAAATTTTCCCGAAAAAAGAACATGCGTAGATAGGCACAAGTAAGGAATACCGACCAACGGGTACATCTCATTGCGCACGTCTGGCGCACCACTGGCGCACGCCACGCACCCATATTAGTGGGCGAGGCTACTTACCTGTAAAAGTGGCAGTAGGTTAATGTGAACACGTTGGTCTTCTTCATCGCGTGCAACTTTCGTGGTCGTTGCGCATCGTCAATGTGGTACATCACCTTGCCGAAGAGTTCCGAATCCTAAATATAATTTTAAATTTTTACAACGACGTGTATGTGTGTGTGCGTGTGTGTGTGTGCGCGTGTGTATGTGTGTGTATGTGCGTGTGCGTATATATGCATGTTTATGTGCAACTATGTTATGTGTATGTGTGTGTTCAAAGGGAGTTCAGACGCGCGAAACTCTGCTTCAATGACCTTGGATGTTTCTGAATCTATTTTATTTCCGGCAAAAGCTGATACTACGGTCTACGGACGCACATATACTTTGTACTTCAAACTTCAAACTCGTTCAGTTCCTAATCATTGAAGACGAAGAAAACACAAAAGTGGTCGTGACTTTAAAGCGTAAGACCGGCTTGGTTTTATACTAATTTGCATGCATATGTTGCATTAAAATGAAGGATGTCCACGATGTGTTTCAAAAACCGGCCGGTATTTCGCTTTAAATGGTAAGCATACGGACCTCAAATTTGTCACAAATTGTACTTGCGCGAGCTTTTGATTCGTCCGGGCAAGAAGGATCCACTGCTAGACACTGAAACGAACTCATTTTCATTTTTATGACATTTCCGAATAACATCGTGAACCCAGAATCGTGAACCGTATAGAATCATTGAAACACTGCACTTTGAATTCTTATTTTTGCAAAAAAAAAACGATCTTTTCGAAACTACGCAATGTTTTAGGACTAATTGCTCGTAAGGATAGATTTCAGCAGCTAATTAAACCATACCTGAATAAAATAGTCTGCCGGATTCGTATGGTCTGGTAGCATGTGACCGCATTTTGCAAAGAATTTCACGGCTTGTGGAGGCGTTCCCTCGAAGGCGATCCGGCCTTGGGAAAGGAAGACCACCTGGGAATTACGCTAGATGGGAAAACGAACTGGGAATTGGAATACATACTGTTTGCTGTGCATCATATTCCTGTACCGTTACTTGTTAATTCGTTAATTGACGTAGCAAGCGCAGTTTTGACTTCGACAGAGTATGTGTTTCATAGGGTTAGTAACTCCGTAAGCTAGTGCTAGCTAGTAAGTTTACATACGATACCATTCGTTAGTTAACAATAAAGCGGTGTAGGCAGGTAAACAAAAATTGAATTTATGCAAGCAAGTGAAACGTGAAATACGTTACCAGTGTCAGTCTTGGAAAAGTCGAAAGGAAAGTTTTTCGATAAGTGTTTTTAATCTGCCAGACAAAAATAAAAAGGATAAACGATAAACCTTGTCAAACATTTCAAACAGTTCGGAATTTGGTTGATGAATCGTGCACACGATTGTCATGCCAGCGTTAGCGAGGGCTTCGAGTTGCTGAAAACTACAGTCGTTCTCGGCATACAATTTTCTATAATACTCACAGGTGAAACTCCACACCATGACCGCGCACAAAATAAAGGGCGGCCCACTAGGGAGCGCAGTGGGTGCGCCACAGTGTGCCACAGGTGTTCTGTTTCACTTGGCGCACCATTTAGGAAGGCGCGGCAGGTGCGCAGCCTGCCCGCCCCCTGTGGCGCACCTTGTTTTTGTGCCCGGCGATGGCGCGGAGTTCATGTTGCAAGCAATTATTTCTAGGTTAGGTGTACTATTTGAAGTTATACAAAGATAAACATTTTAATAACTAACTATTATAGCTCTCTAACTACTTATGCATGCTGAATTTTATCAATTTTAGCTAGGTCTGGCTCAGACCACTATAAAACTCCTACCCTGACAACCAACATCGCCATATGCGAATCCAGCCCAGTTGTCGGTTCATCGCAGAACAAAATTGAAGGATTCGTTAAAATTTCTGTGGCAAAAGCCAACCGTTTCATTTCTCCACCGGATATACCCTAAAATAGTGTTTGTTAATTTAAGCAACTACGCCAGAAGTGCGCCAGCTTGACCTTCCGCATTCTCGCGCTGCTCTCGAACTGAATTGACGGAACAATTTTGCGCGGCGAGTGTTCAAGTTACGCTGGGTTCTACTAGTGAATGACCTTACCTTACGAATCCCTGGCACTCCGATCCTGGCGTTTCTCGAATTGACCAATAACATCGCATTCATAACCTAGAACATTACCAATGAATCAGTGCAGAATCATAAGGGCTTTTAACGGATCTCACTTAAGAACGTCTCCCTTGGTTACCAAATTTCATTCTACTTATTTTAGAACATACGTAATTCGCCGGGCAAAAAGGATAGGGGGGAGGGCAAAGAAAAGTCTCGACCAAGCCAATGTTTCACGGTGTACATATGAACGGTAAACAAGATCAAGGTATGCAGTGAACCTGCTCGTGTAACTTGCTTACTTGCTTTACCAATTTCTACCCTACGATTTGCTGCACCATCATTGGATTACAGCGGGTCGTACAATAAAGCCATTATAAACAGGATAACAATATTAATTGAGAAAGTACCTCCTCCACTCTTTGCCTGCGCTCGTCAGCATTCATTTGTGCGGAAAGTCGCATTGTTGCTTGAATCGTTAGGTGTTCCTCAACCTGAAAATGTCGGATTTTTACACGAGCAACAGCTTTCCTCGACATCTCCCCTTTGATCTCTCTGGTTGGTCTCTCTCTCTCTCTCTTTCTTTCTTTCTTTCACTCACTCTCTCTTTCTTTCTCTCTCTCCCTCTCCCGCTCTCTTTGTACCCTTCTCTGCCTAGCTCGCACACTCGGAAGCTCAACTTTATCAGTACTTTTACATTTACATGTTGCCGTGTTAGGATCCTCGATAGAATAATTTAGTCGCAGTAGAAATAATAGACTGTGAGCTGATTTTACATAATACTCGCTACGTAACTATCACACAAGTTGACATCCACAAATGAGCGTAGGTCAAAAGGAAATTATGTTTTCCTTGTGCAGTTCCTTGACTTAGTCTTCAAACTCCGTGAGGACAGAATATTCAAAATACGATGGTCCTGGCAGAGTACTCATGCCACAAGGCGGACGGTCCCGGGTACGGTTCCCGGGCGGTGCACTAGATTTTCTTGGGCCACGGTTGCCACATTCGATCGTTGTTAATTCCCGTGATTTGGGACCGCCATTTTCGCGGTGTACGGACAAATAGGGAATAACGTAGCTTCCAGCAGCAAGGCAATAAGCACTGTGGCCAGACACTTGCCCGAGAAGCGTCTGACAAAATCTTTGTTGAATTGCAAATAATGAGGCTTTCTTCGTCTCGTCGACCAGTTTGAAAATGCGGACAATGATAATGCTACAGCAAGGTGAGTACTTGAACGACAGTAGTGTACTGGGGCGAAAGGCTATGGCAAAAGTAAGCCAGAGCAAGCGCCGTCTCGTGATCACGTGGACCTTTTATATCGCAGGTCAGTCGGGTGTATTTGATTTGATTTGTGGTTGTACGCGGCTATCAAATTTTTGCTTAGTGTCCTTGGGGGTACGGTATTCTTGCTTATTGGCGAGGAGCCGAAACAGTTGGTGAGAATGCACTGACTGGACTGGGTGTACGGTAGTCGTATGCATGCTCATAGGTGCTGGGAGCAAGTGACTGTCCCTTTTTATATTGTGGGTCAGCCTGTGTGCGAGAATAATTAATTTATTATTTTATTTACGTAATAAATAAAATAAATACTGTAATACGAGCGTCGCCAGCCGACTCGTAGTATTATGCTGTCGTATTGTCGATGGGTATGTATTGCCTTATATAATGGAAATAACAATACATAGTAGCCAAATCATTTATCGGGGTGTGCACTGGTTGTCATTTGTGCACAGACAACACTAACTAGAAAGATCGATGTAATGTGGCCGAGCTCCTGCTAGAGAAAGAGAACGTAAGTGGGTGAGTCGGTGCGTATAGAGAGGAGGTTTAGAAACGCACCGACGCAGACACTTACATGTAATACATGTTGGGTGAACATGTTAGTCTTAGGATCTGTTGGCTTGATAAACTTATGTTGTCGTGGTATTATGAATTGTATTAGAATATTATAATAAAGTCGTCAAGTGATTTATACGGCGAGAGGTCACATCATACAAACAAGCAAGCACAAGCGTAATGAAATCCGGCTGGTTCTATGCACGGAGAAGAGAGAGAGAGACTTAGATACGATATTAGATATTTCCCATGTTCCCTACCTTACACCTATCTTTATGGCTTAATGTCCTTTCGGGTATACATAAACATCTTATTTTCTGGCGACAGCCGAGACATGATACTTGCTACACGGGTATTTCCTCCTCTGTTTGAGAGGGACATGTTACCCAATTCTAGGTTGGGGAACCCATGTGTGCTTTTTTAACTGACTGCAACGCGGGTCTTATACCTGAGCGATACGCACAAATTTTAATAAATAAACGATGGTTATTGTTTGTGTCTGTACGAGCGCTGAAGAATGTTATTGTTTGTACGATCATTGATGTTTGCCTGTCAGTAAGAAATCATTTCAAACATATTTCATTTCAGATTTTCTTGCAACTAATACGAGTTTGCAGGCTAACTACCTATAAGGACAACAAACCAAATATAAATGCGCTGCATCCAAAATTATCATAAAGTACACGACCAAGTTTAAACGAGGGGTATATGATATTTCTACTGTAGATAGTACTCTTATTGTATGGCTAATTTCCAGCATATGTTGTATCATCAATCATTGATTTTCATTGGCTAACACGCAGAACAATAAACGAAATTTAGAAGAGGAGAATTACTCAACAAATAATAAGGAAGGAATTGTATTGTGTCAGTGGCTTAAGCGAATTACTATAGCTACATGGCTGACCTTTCGCTGGGGTCCTTTAAGTCAAAAAGCACGCATGCAGTCCGTCGGACTGCATGGAGGCCGCACGCGAGCTTCATAAATGACCGCACCTGATAGGAACGGATGACATTTTGGACTGAAGCAGAAATCTGTTAGATGACTGCTGTTTGAACAATATACAGCACGGTGCAGGAGTGTGTCTTAACGGTGAAAGTAAAAAAAAATGATCCGTGGGCGTGTGGGTGGTAGTTGTTTTTTTGCCGTGGGCGTTTATTTGCGGCGGATTTATTGTTGCTTGATAAATCGAAGTCATAACGCGAGACGTTATAGCTCGTCTGGTATAATAGCGGGTCATCAAGATAAACCATTTTTGGTTAGATTGCGTATAAGATATGAGATAATTCTAATGTGCCATCCGTGCGTATGAGCATCGGTATTTTTCCTTTTCACTATTTCTTTTTTCACTTTCAATTTCCCACTCGCCCTCACTGAAACACCTTTAGAATCCCAGTAGATCCAGACCAGCCCCAGAGAAAGTCAGCGGGCAAGCGGCTTCAAGACTGCGCGGAAATACCACTTGGCGACGGTGCGGCAAACGCGGCTTGCGCGTCGCTTGCCCGCACCTGAGGTCATATTCACCACTCAATTCCCCATGGGGAATCCCCCGTCTTTTTCTCTGCGTCTCTCACATTAGAATGCTATTTTCTGTCCCCAGGGACTAGTTCCCCGAGGGAATCGGAGTGGTGAATATGGCCTCAGAACGGTTATTGGCAATAATATACTCACCGTCAGATTTCCAATGAAAATGTCCTCCTGTTGTACATATCCACTCACATTGGTGATCGCACTCCCAATCGCTTGTCCGTTTACGAAAACGCCACCCTGAATAAAGTTAAGCTTAAACTTGGGTTCAGGGCAGGCATAGCGCTTCTGTTGCGTTAGCGCGTCGAAGCTGTAATTGTTTGCGGCGGAAGAATGGCACAGACGAGGCACACTTTTTGAAAACGCCACCCTAAATAAAGTTAAGCTTAAGCGTGTGGTTCTTAGTAGGCATAGCGCTTCTGTTGCGTTAGCGCGTCAAAGCTGTAATTGTTTGCGGCGGAAGAATGGCACAGACGCGGCACACTATTTGGAGCCACAAGCGCCAGTCGGCAACGTCAGCCTTTTGGGCAGTCTGGGTGTTCAAATCACTAACAGAAAGGTCCGAGATGATAACGAAAAATATTTTATAAAAAAAGATGTTCTAAAAAGAGCCTCACCTCCACGTTAAGACCTTTTGTGTTTCGATGAAGAAGGGTATTTAGTAAAGTCGTTTTGCCGGCACCACTGAAAACACATGCGATTGGGATTTCTATCCCTGTCGTAATCTTGTATTGCCGAAGTACTCTCAGAATTTTTAAATTTTTAGTTGTTCTCCATACAGGGATACTGTACACGCACAGTTTAAGCTCGAAGCGCGCCAAGGTACGGTATCCTACAAACTACAAATCCAACCTGGCTCCCATTAAAGCGCACAATTCCCCTGGTCTCACTATGCCATTGACTCGTTTAAGAAGTGGTCGTCCAGCCTTCGTAGATACAGAGACATCTTCCCAGTGCAAAGTCACCAGATGAGATGGACCACATGGCATTCTAGAATACGACTTATTATCAAAGAGCCAAACAATGTGAGCCGCACACGCATATTGAGCTCAATAGGTCGATAGGTGGGCCCAGCGTTAGCGGAGAAGCCTCAGCGAGAAGGACCACATGCTATTGTGAACCGAGTGAACACGTTGTGCGCCGCACATATTGGTGCGCCATCCGGGCACCAGTGGTGAGCCGGTCATGCGCGAACAGCTGATTCTGTGGACCGCTCATGCTTGGCCCCAATTTAGGTGCAGCATTTTGTGAGTACTAACTACAAATGTAAACCGCATTTCGGCCATGTCACGCTGAATCACATTTTGAAGAAGGAAAAGAATTACGCGCGAATTTTTAAATACACACAATTTTTGTTCTAACTCCATATGTGAATGGACAACTCTCCAGAATAAAATTACCAACCTTTTAAAAGTTTCGTACAAAAAATGAGCAAATCTTTCAAAATCGGGTATTTGTAGTATGAAATGCCGTATTCAAATTTACATGCAAGCACAAATGCGTTTCACATTTTTCTCCGGTTCATTGTGGAAACGATAGTTGAGGGGCTCGCAACTTGCGCGCCTTCTCCCTTTACCGTCCGCGTACACTTTGTGCGCCATCAGTTTGCCTACTGTTCCATACGTCTGTCTTCCCTTGAATTCAAAATAAATGAATCAAATTCACCTCCGCATAAAAAAACATGTATTATTATGAAAACCACAAGGCAATGTGTTCGCGGAAACTATACACATGCTAGACAAGTTTAGCTACCTGCTTATATACAAAGACTCTGCATAACATATAATCTAATATCGTAGTATGGAAAACGCTTCAGAAATAAGTGCACAAAAAAGGCCTCAACACACAAGAAAATCGAATAGCAACTTACATATAATATAACAACTATACAATTAGCTAAATCTAAAGAAGTCACCGTTCGCTAAAAAACTACTACTCTAAAAAAAACCAAAAAACGAGTTTGCTATCTATTACACTCATTTTCTACAATCTTGTTTTCAAGCGACATGAGACGTGTTTTGTGAAACATATACTTGACAACTACATAGTTCCTTTTTGTGGACACTTTCTAAAGGGATTTCAACACAAGCTCCAAAACCACGTGCCATACAGCTTTAACCATTCGATGTGCTTAGAAAATTCAAGCCCATGCTTTGCCCATCAGGTTGCTCATGATCATGGCAAGGTCCAAACCAACAACGAATCCCAGACTTCCAGAAGACAAATATCCGATCGCACCAGAAATTGCGACCGTTCGATCTTGCCAAAGTTGTTGGCTGTCAAATCTAGAAAAATAATTCTTAGTCTTAGTTAAAGCGAAAAACCGGCCGGTTCTTGAAACAAATCGTGGACAACTGAACTCTTACGTATTTGTGCTAAATTGCTCGAATTTAGCTCGATTTTTTATTCTAATTGATAAGCTGCATAAGAATGCTGGTGTACTCGATGTGCTTCAAAAACATCATATTGATGCATCTTTCATCATATTGATACACACATTTTATACGTGTCAATAAATATTTAATATTTAATAAAAAACCGGCCGGTATTTCGCTTGAACATTAGGTACAGGTATACCACACACACGCACGCCCACACACACACAGACACACAAACTCATACATCCACACACAACCCACCCACACACACACCCACACAAACGCACGCACGCACAGACACACACTTTTCGCACTCACCTCAAACGATAGCATTTGTCATATAGTTTCACACTGCTCATTCCACTGATTGAATACCATGTAATTGCCGGACCAAGGACCGCACCAATCATTGCACCTGAAATAAACGTTTGTGGGTTAATTAGACATCGGAGCATAAACTTGGCCCATATAATTACCCTAATTGCTTTGTCACGCTCCAGAAGCTCAAAGGGGCATGTCATAACATGTCACGAGAAAACACTGCAACTGCATTTCCACTGTGGAATAAAGGTGCACGGTGCACGCTCTTGAAGCGTACAAGATTTATTTTATATTTTATATCATCATTTTATACATCATCATTTTATATGATGCACACTTATATACTTTATATAATGTGTCAATAAATTATTATTATTATTATTATTATTATTATTATTATTATTATTATTATTATTATTATTATTATTTAAAGCGAAATGCTAGCCTCTTTGGAAAATTTGCATACGATAAGCAAATCCTATGTATCCTATGCTAATTTTGTACGATTGCCGTGGACGATCGTACAAAATTAGCATAGGATAAATAGGATTTGCTTATCATATGCAAATTTTCCAAAGGGGCTAGCATTTCGCTTTAAAGGGTTAAAAAATGAGCACATATGACAATGCTAATGGTGCTTACATTAGCACATCCCTTGATGGATAAAGATACGATTGCCTGTGATTTGTGAAATCTAGCACTAATAAGTACAAACAAAATTGCACAAAATGAAAATTTAATTGTTCAGCACTCGCATCACGAACCACGTGTTCTACCGCTTTAAATTAAAAAAATCGCAATAACTTACCATTCAGTCCTCCTTCCACAAAGCGCTCTCTAAGGGTCTTAATATCAGCGCGATTATCCTTGAACATCAGCGCCGACAAAGGGCCGAGAACTGAGCCGAGCAGAGCGCCAGTCTAAAAAGTTCAGTTACACTTTGTTTCTGGGGAATACACCATTAAAGAGAAAGGCCGGCCGGTTTTTGAACGCATCGTGGATAACTGAATTCTTACGCATTTATGCTAATTTGCTCGAATTTAGCTCGATTTTTTTATTCTAATTTATGGTGATTTGCATACGCTGCATGGGAATACTGGTATACTCCATGTGTTTCAAAACGCGACCGGTATTTCGCTGTAACATTCAAAGGTAGTACCGTATGAATTCACCATACATATCAAAACCCACAGAATGTTAGCCTTAGGCTAAAGAAAGCGTTTTTGGGAGCACAAATAGGTGTGAGTACGGTAGGTGGCCGGGGGGATAACTTTGCGTTGCAAGTTGCAATAGATTTTTTTTACAGCATTTTTGAAATTCCACTATTTCTGAACCAGAAAACAAAGTTATAAAGTAAAACATGTTCCCGTTGAGCCCTTCTCTTTAATTTTGAACATTTCTAAGTGACTCCAGTTAAATCACGGCATGAAAAAGCTCTCGTCAGTCCTAAGCTCCTCACATAAGCGCACAAAACACCCGTCAATTGTTTTTTTCAAAACACAAATGTTTTTCAAAGACGTTTTCTCAACAAAAAGACGAAGACTTCCGGCTCTTCTAAGCAGTTTACTTTGTATTTTTTTGTGAATAAAGCATTTATATATTATGAGAAATAAACAACGAAGGCTACAAACTTGCACGGTCCTCAGCGTAACATGGATGCAAAACTCGGCTCCTGGGTTGGGCACCTGAATTATTTTCAATCACTCCGAATGTAGATCTCTCAAAAGCATTGCATACAGTATACTTCCAAATTTGCTACCAAAAATTTAAAGGAACCACGGAACCAGGCATACTGAAGCTTACACACATAGTTCCTACATACATCCCATCACTGAAACACATTGCCTGAAAGGCAATTCCCTTACACGGAAGTTACAAAAGTTCGCAGAAATTAATGTGCGTTGTCCAGCACATACTTCACAAACCACGAACAATACCGCTTCAAAGTTATTGATTGTTCTGCTCACCTTCAACAATTCAAAATCCGACTGTTTGATTCCCAAAAAGTTCTTCAGCCAATACGTACTCATCTGAAACGAGAAAATTAATTCTTCTTTTCACATAAAAAGACTAAATAATACTAGGCTATACCCGCATAAATACTGGGACGCCACGCAAACGTAATATATCACGAAGTCACGCCCACGCAAACTATCACGAAGCCACGACCACGAAAAAAAAACACTAACCCAAGTTTTCTCCGTTTTAAAAGCATATAGCCACGAACGCTACCAACACATTGAAATACCATACAACACCGACTATACGGTAGGCAATTACCAAAAAAAAAACATTTTTCTCAAAAACAATTTTTATATTCCAACTTTTCACAAGTCCGTGACAAGCGTGTTCGTTCGTATCTATTGCAACCAGTTTCACAGTTCAAAGTAAAGTATAAACTTTCAATTCATAACTCAAAACCATAACGACGTTAGTATATCATGGTCTAAATACACACACAATAGCCCGTATTCTCGAGTCGACGGAAACGTTCCGTTTGGGAAATCCTTTGTATGCAAATTTCTCGACTATCTAAACTAGCTGGAGGAAAAATTTGCATACTAATGAGCTCCCAAACGGAACATTCCCGTCGACCCGAGAATACGGGCTAATAAGTAATCATTGACTATTCTCAAATAAAAAAAAAAGACTGGCTAAATGAGGCTAATGTACGCAAGTATATAAACAAGAAAAAAGAGTTTCAAATGAAAAATTGTTAATGAGAATACTGAGATGCATACCACACGGGACCGAAGATAAGAGACCAATAAGTTAGCAAAATAAACATAAATTAACCGAATAAAAATGCAGAAATTATGAAACAAAAAGTGCTCATTAGTATACTCTTTCTGTGCAACTGCAATATGATAAACAAAGCTTCACATAAAACAGTATGGTGAGTGGTTTTGAAGCGTAGCAGATCTCACTCATAAACCACATGCCATACTGCTTTAAATAAGTTATCAAATTCAAATCCAGGCACAGGTAATATAAACCTACTTTTTGACAAATTTGGTATTGGCAAATCTTGAACTTGAACATTTCAAAAAGGCTAGTTATTAATTGACCATAAAATAAAATAAAACCTCCCAAAGTGATTCTTTGATGACAGCAAAAGGGCAAAAACAATTTCAATTTCAATTTCAAAAAAAGTAGAAAAGAAAATTCTCAGTGACCTATACATAACATAAAACATCGAGATCTCGAATCATATCCAAAAAAAATCAAGCAGATAACCTTAAAGGACCAGGTCCACGAAAACAAGGCATTCAGAATTATACTCCTTTAAACTTGTTTCCTACTCGCTCAAAAATATTCCAGAGTGCCAGATACAGAGTTCCTTAATTCTAATAGTTACAGTAGTCGTCGTCACTATCGAGTCTAACGTCAGCACCAGGTTTGGTTACGGTAGCTAGAGGCAAAATTTACAACTTGGCCTTGACAGAGCCTTTTCCATAAGAGATTAATAACTCAATGCCAAACCCCTAAGCTTCCATAAGCACCGTTGTATTCTGCGTCACATTGGCATCTGCACCACCAGCCACCTTAAATAATCACATCAGAATCAGCACTTCAATTATTCAATATTCAATTTTCAAAACAACCCTTTACTTTTCCTATTCCGCGCCTTATTTGAAAAAAAAAACGCCTTGCATACTGTATTACTGTGTACGATTTCCGAATCAAAGAGAAAACGTGTCAACGGTCAACGTAAACGTGGCCACAAATCCACTTCCACTGAAAAGTAAAACATTGAACATAAAGCAACAACAAAAAAAAATACCTTAAACTTGGAGAGATCAAAAGTGAGCACTCCAGATACAGTACAGTTTGCCGGTTGCGGATAGATACCCACCAGCGCATCGGCTTTGTTGTAGAACTCTTCCTGAAAGACAACATAATCATAAGCACGTGGTAGTTCTGAGGCCATATTCACCACTCAATTCCCCATGGGGAATTCCTCGTCTTTTTCGCTGCGTCTCTCACTTTAGAATGTTATTTTCTGTCCCCAGGGAATATTTCTAAGAAGAGGGAATCGGAGTGCTGAATATGGCCTCAGAATTTTGATGTTGTGCTCTGGTTGAATTTTTATTTACCCCAGATGTATTATTACTCTATTACTCATGTAAAATAATTTATCATTTTAATTTGTTTGTATTTTGTCAGTATGTTACGTTTCAATTTCAATCTGACTGATGTGTACTTCTCGTTGCTAATAAGTGTTCAAATAAACTCATGCTACACCTCAGAATGGTAGCTCAACTGTGCTGTCCCCACTCTTTGTTCCTTGCACTCACTGTTTTAACACACTATATAGAAAATATTAAAAGAACACATACCTTCAGCGAAATCACAATCAGTTGCATATCATTTCTGGCCGTCTCGCAAATGAAAGAAGCCACCTAAAACATGATGTCCATAACAAAAAAATCATCCAATCTAGTAATAGCCGGTTATTGAAACGCATCGTGGACAACAGAATTTTTACGTATTTATGCTAATTTACTCGAATACAGCTGATTTTTTTATTCTAATCTATGGTCATTTGCTGCAGCTGCATATAATACTGGTCTACTCGATGGGTTTCAAAAACCGGCCGGTATTTCGCTTTATTCATTCGAAGAGTAAAAAAAATGATCAAAAAATGAAAATGATACCTTTCCAATATTCGTATTGTCCAATGCCGCGTCAACCTCATCGAGCACAAAGAAAGGTGACGGGTTTCTAAAAGCAAAGAGAATAAGGGAATTTATTCATTCGAATAATTGTCGACTTATTCAACCAAATTCTCTTCCACAGGAAAACTAAATAATGGCCGAAACCACCGAAAAACCATCCTTGGCCCAATAACCAAATAGTTTTCACCCCAAAAAACCATTTGGTGACTGGTTCGTGATCATCTGATGACGGTTTTCGATGAAATTTGGTCACCAAATAGGCAGGCTCACGAAAAAAAAAACAGTGAACCGTGTCCAAATGGGTTCACCCATTTCCTATGTAAGCCACCACTGATGTTTCAAGAGAAGAACTTGTTGGAGAAAAAAACCCATACACTATTATATTAGAGCCCTGGCTTTCAATACAACTGCATCAACTTTACCTAGTCAAAGTACAGGGAGCAGGGTCTCCGGCGAAGTTATATTCTCTCTACTGTCTATAATCCGTTCCACTAAATCACCGCGGAAATTCTATTATCACTAATTTATGTATGCACAAATACGGTATATTGATTAGAAAATAAACAGTTTTTGTTCGATGCCACATTTTACCGCTAAACCTAACAACCGAACCTCACATAACTACGTGCTCAGGGGCGCAGCGCGGAAATGCGTAACCGCGCCCGCGGAAAAGAGATGGCTTTTTAACCTGGGAAAGGCGAAAATGCAGAAAAGAGGTTTCTCTGTGTGTCGAATTTTTCGCAAATTTGCAATATTTTCCGGCTGATGCGGCTACGCATCGCGCTGCGCGCCTGAGGACGAGAGAAGAATAAAGCCACACAAAACAACTCGAGGAAACACAAAATCTCTGGCTCACCTCGCATGAACGGCAAATAAAAGTGCCAGTGCCGCGACTGTCTTTTCGCCTCCCGAGAGATTGTCCATGGGTCGGAAACGCTGAAAGAAAGAAACGATCAATTCTTGAACGCTTGAACCAAATGATATAATGGAACAATATTTGTATGAAAAGTGAAATCTCGTTCGTAGACAACAATGAGTTTTATATTCAAAAACGCTTCGGCAAATTCACATTCAAAAGGTTGCAAAAAGACATTGCGCTTCAACAACAAGCGTCCTATACTAATACTATATTATATTGTGGAACATACATATAAATAGCCGAAATGAAAAAAAAATCTACTATAAGTTTAACTGCCTGGAACTTCAAAGGGCACATGACGTTTTCGAATGAAAAATGACAAAAACTCGACAATTATCTACTGTAGTTATTCGTTGTGAATATCGCTTTATATAGAGAAAACATTCGAAAAATAGACATAGTACTACAAAACAATATTCAAATCTACCTTTCCAGGTGCCACACAATTGTACGCAATTCCTTCCAAGTACGGTTCTTCCATATTATCTGCTCCAAGGAACGCCTGGGCTGATTGATTCCGAGACAGCGCCTGAAAATGCGGAAAAATGTAGCCAAGTACCAAGTAGCCATGCTCGAGGAGTAATGTACTACTTACTACTTCTGTAACTAAGGTATTTCCGAAAAGGGTAGTATACTCAAGTACTCCACAATTTTACACACATACTACAAACTACAAGTAACTCGGGATAAGCGGTACAACAAAAATGTGGGACAATCTCTCAAAGGGCGGATTCAGTTTCACCGCACGAATACGAAACAAGTATTACTTGGATTTCAAGCCTCAAGATGTTAGACAAGTATGCAAATAGCTGTGAGAAGTCTAAAATGAGAATCAAACGGTGGGAATACGAAAAATTCTAAATATAGCACAAGACCAACCTTGTAAATTTCATCAATCTTCTGCGAGACCGGCTCAAAACACTCCTGGAAACGGCGGTATCTCTCCGTTTTGATCTTCTCGAAATGCGTGCGGATCTATAAACGATTTTCTCGTTCTTGTTGGAACGATATTATTAAAATACTTCTATTTAAAGTGAAATACCGGCCGGTTTTTGAAGCGAAACGACTAATAAAAAATCGAGCTAAATTAGCAATTAGCATAAATATGTAAGAATTCAGTTGTCCACGATGCGGCCGGTATCTCGCTTTAAAAAATTTTTATAGGAACTTGCAATGAGGAAGGAACGACCGTCTACAAATAATATCTACAAATAATACAACACACTTATTAGGAAAGTTGAAACACGTCGTTTTGTTACAACAATAATTACAAAACAAAACATCAGCAAAGCAGCAAAAATTCTATAGTTAGATCCTTTTCTCTTCTACCTACCGATCTTCTAATGACAAATTAAAAAGGTATATAATATTAATTAGTATTAATAATAATAATAATAATAATAATAATAATAATAATAATAATAATAGTTAATAATAATAATAATAACAATATCCCACCTTTCTCGCCTTCTTCCTCGCATGCTCAAACTCTCCCACTGTTTCAGCCTCCTTTTCCTTCACGGCGTCCATTCTAAAGAAAACAAACCGTAAATTTGAGGTTATGCTAAGTGTAACAAATCTCCCTAAAGCGGTATTGCACGTGGTTTGCGGAACGCATGAGAGGCAAACACATTCCCATGAATTACATGCAAACCGCTTTCCATGCCGCACCCCGAGGCACAGAAAATTGAGCTGTTCAGCATATATTCCACTTGTTTGCCGCTTTATATTTTACCCAGAAACCCTGAATCTTTCCTATCTTACCCTGAATATATTCTATGGCAAACTATTGGTTACGCATCGCTTATGCACTATGCCCGATTCCCAAACATAAATCATAATTAAATCAATAAATCATCAATAAAGCTCACCTCTGCTGCGCCCTCAAGTTAGGAGCGTTGAGCCGGCCGAGAACGTTTTGCACTTCAGCAATTTCCTTGGTCATTCTCTCCACGGTACGACGCACTTCATCTTCATCGTCAACCTACAGACATGCTTTCTTGTAAGCCGTTGTAAAATGTTTTCCTTATACACTACACTCTGGCAGAGCTGACATATGTTGTAAATGGTAAAATGACATATGGTAAAATGTTGTAAAATGTTTTCCTTATCCTTATACATATACTCTTTGGAAAAGATGGCATACATTTATTTATACACTTTCATTTCACTCAAAATATATGTCCTGTCCAAAAACTATTATGTTAAAGTTACTCGCCTTTTTCATCTCCGCACTCAGCTCCTTATAATTGAGCTTAATCTTCCGCTCTCGATCAATCTGCTCCTGCGAGAGAGTGGAGGGACCAGCCGTTTCATCGGCTATAACATATTTATTCCGCACAAACATCATGTCTAACATCTAATTTTTTAGACTACATAAAAGAAAGAAAGAAATGCCACACTTTTACAAGCACAAGCAAGGTATTTGTCTCTAATTGGCTAAATCATTTAGCGAAAAACGGAATATCTATTCTGTAGAAAAATGATGAACGAGATTGATGTGATAAAAACAAAACCCAGTAAGAATACTGTAACCGATAGAAATACAGCCACCCTAAAAACCACTTTCATCTTCTTCCTACACATGAATTACAGAATGCCATACCAGATTACCGTAACCTGTACCCATATCAAAATCCAACAATACAGTAACCCACTTTCATCCATATCCTCCGCATCAATATCAGCAAGGGAGCCTTGCACGAGCGGCAGCTTGATCTGGTTAATCTTCGCACTGTGAAGAAGCGAGTGTCTCTCATGAATACGACGACCCAGGGAGGCTTCAAGCGAGAGAAGAGCCTAAATATGCAGTAAATTAAGTAGGCTCACTTTGCTAACTTACACTAATTGTAAGTGGTGAATCAAGTAAGAACACACTGCTAATACATACAGAACCCTAGGTATGCCGTACCTCAGGCATAGGACGCAAACAATTTGTTAATTGACTCAAGTTCATAAATGTGCAACAAAAACATTGTGCAATCAATTGCAATCTAATAAACATTTATGGGAAGAACTTTACGCATCAATCAGCACATAAACAAACCAATGCACACTTAGTCAAATCTTGAAATGTTTATTTTTTTTTCAAATTATACTTCAAGAGCGTGCACCTTTACTCAAGGGGGTTCAATTTCAAAGTTTGCTCATGACATCGACATGTTCCGCAGAGGTCCTGAGCAGTAGGCGACGAGTTCCAGATGACAAATTGCTCGACGTCTTCGGACTTCGGGCTAGGGCCAGGAGGGATCGCCCATGATTCCCTCGCCCGCTGGTGGTTTCAAAGGTATCAAAGGTGTTTATGTAGAATAATAATAATACTCACACGCTAAATTGCAAAATCAACAAACCTTCTCCGCCTGCGTCACTTCACGAGAAGCCGCTTGTAGGTCTTTCTTCGCGGTTCCCACCTCGCCCTCACAACGGTCCACTTCCACCTTCTTTTCCAGCACCTAATCATTGTACTTTTAATAGTTAGTTAGCTTAATATAACAATGGACTAAGATATCAGCCCCAGTATTCAAGGATCACTCCAAAATACCGCACCGATTCTGATTACAGCAAACATATTTAAAAGATATCTCGAAGAAAATGTGTTCGACAACACAGAATACTGCTTTGTGTTTCATGGGCAATGTTTCACAAGGAGCAGAAAACGTCCAAAATAACAGCCTTTTATTCTCGATACACACAATAAAAAAGGTACCATGTGACTTAGGAACAACAACACACACACATACACACAAGCACATACACACATGACACACACACACATACGCACGCACGCAATAATCCACTCTCTGCATCTCGCACATTTGAGGTAAAACAATAAATATAGACCATAAACCATTCTACCTTCATCTTCAACTGCTCGAGCTCTGTTTCCAGCTGTTCCAGAACTCTTCCCTCTTTCGCCTCTCTCTTCACAAGACCCTCGAGCTCCTTCTGCAGGCGTTTGAGCTAAAATCATAAAATGATAAAAAATAACAACACAAAATGAAATTAACACAACACAACATATTAAAAAAACTTCACTGCGACTAATACTTGGGATATTTTATTACTGCGAACATCTAAGACTACACTGAACTCACTAATTTCAAAAAAATCTAAGGTCAACAAACCACCACTCATAAAATAACACAACTATTCTACCCTACTATAACCATACATAAAAAATTCAGGGTGAAAACTGGAAAAAAGGGCTCTCGGATCAAACCCAAACTATGTTAGCGCTATCGCGCTAACAAAGGATAGAAGTATACAAACCTTCTCCTGTTCCACCTTTGCCCTTTGACTTCTGTCTTCACTTTTAAAGTATTCCAACTCATTTTGCATCCTATCCAGCCGGACGTCAAAATCTTTCAAGCGTTGCTCCTTCTCTTCGTGGAATCTGAATTGAATTGAGATCATAGGAACACGCTATAAATCCATGCGTAAAATTAATCATCAACCATCTCCCGATTGGCTTTGACCATCTCCGGAGGCAAATGCAAATATATATGGATTTGTTGGGTGAAACGTATCAGTGGTATTTCACGGTTCGACTCTCAACTAAGCGACCATCGCACGGAAATTACGCACGGAAATTATACCCTGCATAGGAATTCCGTTTTTTTCCTGACCCCACTCATTTAATGACAACTTCGCGACCATGGGTCAAGTTTCATCGAAAACAGTTCTCAAATGGTCACGAATCAGTCACCAGATGGTTTTTCGGTACAACCATTTGACCCACCATCAATAACGACCACGTCTCACAAACCTTTTTTTCACTTGAAAAATTAAAAATTACAATACCTCAACTCCCTCTCCTCATAAACACGAATGTCCTTGATTCCAAGTTGTTGGCAGAAATCGGCAAATACCTAAATGAGATATTATTGACATGACCCAAAATCCGTTCCATGTACAAAGAGCTTTGAAAAATTATGCCCAAACTATCCCAAAAACAAAGAAAAGCAAAACAAAGAAAAACACAAATTCAGTACATGATATAATCCATCAATAACAAAGGGTCGGGATTCCAAACCAGAAAAAAAAACGAAAATATGGTAAAGTACCTCATCAGCCACAGCATTACACTGCACTTCCTTTGCTTCGAGTCCCTTCGTCTTATTAGCGATTCTCAGTTCAATTTCCTCAATCTTGGGCTGAAATATAGAATTCGACAAAAAAAATTAAAGTTCCCAAAATTAAAGCGAAATACCGGCCGCTTTTAGAAACCCATAGTGGACAGCTGTATTCTTATGCAGCTTATGCAAATGAACATCAATTAGAATAAAAAATCGAGCGAAATTCGAGCAAATTAGCATAAATATTGCCCACGATGCGCTTCAGAAACCGGCTAGTGTTCGCTGTAAGTAATACAATATGAGCGAGGAAGTTGAATAAAGAGTTATATATAAAAAGTTATTCCAGCTGAAACAGAAAACTTGCCGTCGCTAAATCTAAAAGCAACCAACATACAAGAAATAAATCATAGCTACAGTAAGCACCACCACGATCAAAATGCTATGCATGTAGGAAAAAACACACGAATCAAGGATACGATACACTACAGTGTACACTTACATATAAGTGATACAGTGAAAAGTCATCTTCAATTTAAAGCGAAATTGCGGCCGGTTTTTGAAGCAAATCGTGGACAACTGAATTCCTATGTATTTATGCTAATTTACTCGAATTTAGCTCGATTTTTTATTCCAATTTATGCTCATTTGCATACGCTGCATAAGAATCCTGGTGTACTCGATGCGTTTCAAAAACCGGCCGGTATTTCGCTTTAATAATGCATCACAAAAGTAACAATACTAACCGGTATAACCGAATATTCTCCTTTGAGAATCTCCAATTCTGTTTCCAATTTCTGTGAACTCTCATTCTCAGCACGAGTCTTATCCTTCGCCGTGTACTCGATTCGCTTCGATAGGGCTTGGATTTGAATTCTGAAATTCAAAAACTCAAATAGAATGGTCAACGCTTTCGCAGGGCACAAACTCGTCGAGAAAAGCTCAAAACCACCATCAAAATCTAATATTGTGTTTCCCAAAATTTTATATATTTATGGTACGTCTCTGATTTTCACCATTGCTAATGGTGAAAATCAGAGACGAATAAGAACCGCAGCACCCACAATAATAACAACTAATAACCCATCCAGCATTAAACGCAAATCGGCACAATTAGAAAAATCTCGACCACGCTTAGCATAAATCATAAATACACAGCAAGCCTATTGTGCAGCCGTTATTAATCTTAAAAACCGGCTGTTATTTCACTTTAAATATTGATAAGTCACAATAACAAACCTCTTCTGATCCAGCTCCAACTCTCTCCTACGCGTCCGCTGAAGCGTATTGCTTTCCTCCAATAGAGCATTACGGCGTTCTTTCAGCTTTCTGAAGATACATTTTTCATAATAAATAAGAATCAAATAAGGAAATAAGAATCACGTGACTGACGTGACGATTAGACGATTCTAGTTTGTCCGCCAAAACTTCTTACCGCGCACGAATCGGCTCACTCCTATACGCCCATTCGTCACAATTCCACATACAGTAATCAACAAACTAGAGATGTGTAAAAACAAAGCGGAGATGACCACATAAATTCGTGTGGCTTCTGCACATACACACATGCCACACAATTTAGAGTAAAAAGGACCTTAAATAAATAATCAAATAAATAAAAAATAAAACAAACTTCATCGCATTCTCATCCCATTTCTTCGCCTTCTGCTTCAAATCAGCTCCTCCTCCGGAAATAACTCCACTCTGTTGGAAGAGTGTTCCATCCAATGCAACTGCCTTGTACCTAAATGATTTTCTTTAAATTTATTAAAACACGAATTAACACCGCTGGTTTTAATGCTTACTACACATCTACAGTGTGCGACTTAAACATTCTGTAAGGCTTAGGCTTACAGAATGTTTTTTTGGACTGACTGTGCATTCAGGGCCCGGCCGCACAACACTGCTCAGTTTTCTCCTGCCTCCCGCCGGCATCTAACCGCACTTTTTTTACATCACGTTTCATTCCTCCGCAAAACAGCACTTTAAGATTAGCATAAAATTCAGAAATAAACATTCTATTTTTCGTTCACTTACCATGCTAGGATCAAATTCTTGTACATTCAAGTTATACAATAAACCGCCACTTACCTCTCTCCTGTTCCAGATGATCCGTATGCCAAATAACGCGCGTCCTCCGGAGTTTCACAGATGAGCGCACTGCCGCACGCATATTGAAGCGCCTTCTTGGCCGCAGAATTGTTACACTGAAATGGTGTACCGGAATAGACGGATTTGTGTTTTGAAGCGAAATAAAGGCCGGTTTTTGAAAAAAATTCGGCCTTACACCTCAATTAGCATAACTGCACAAGATGTCCACGATGCGTTTCAAAAGCCTGCCGGTTTTACATTTTAAAAATTACAAAGTCGACGGAAGACAAGGATCCAATTTTAGACACACTGAAGCCGATGATATATCCAAACAAATATATTTCCACAATATAATAAGTATTAATGCAGAAAGATATTTTTTTCGAAAAATGAATATTAACATACCACAAGAAAAAAAAGCCAAAAGCAAACATATATACAACACAAAGTGCAAAGGAATATAAAGAGACAAAGATGAAACCGATTATTACATACCTGAATGACGTCATAAACAAGCTTGACTCCAGCAGGTTCACGCAACTCTCTCAGTTTCTCGTTAATCGGATGCACATCAAGACTGCTCTGCGGCAAGAAGGTTTCGGGTGGATAGCGCTGTTCCTAGAAAACAACAACAGTCATGAATGAACCAGTCACATTCCGTAAAACAGGAACGTACGTACCAACTGACAAACTTGCAGCAAATTTCCATTATCTCACACCTTACTGGCACAGCTAGAAAAATCGCCTACCTTAAGATAGACAATAGCTTCACGAGCAGTTTCTTCCGTGTCACACACAATTGATGTCATATGTTTGAAGAGGACCTGGAAGGAGATAATACTAACAAGATAAACATAACAACATTACAATTAGTTCAAATGCATGCCTATCCATTGGCCATCAGGTATCAGCAAAAACCAACCAAGAGGCTACTCCCTTCATCAAAATTGCAAATGAAATGCGCAATGATAAGCTGATAAGTCTATAGGTCACATCAATAAAAGAGAGAAACCGCCATCAATCCAAATTAGCTTAAATAAGTAAACCGTAAATAACATGAACACCCATACAGCAAGCACAGATAATTCATAGAGCTAAATACAGAGTAAAATCATAGCAAAGAAAATTTACCTTCGTGATCGCAATCGTAAAACGTTTGTGCGATGGTTGACACAAATCGACCAGTCGTCCGAATACCTAAATACTACCAAGTATAAAAATAGGGTAAGGGTAATAGGGTAAACTTAGAACCATCACTTTATTCATACAATGGATCTGAAAGTATCCAACATATTCTGACATCAGTTGGAACATTTCGCTCGATTTAAAGCGAAATACCGGCCGGTTTTCGAAACGCATCGGATACACCATACACCAGCATTGTCGTGTAGCTATAAATTAGAATAAAAAATAGAGCTGAATTCGAGCAACTTTTCATAAATACGTAAGAATTCAGCTGTCCACGATGCGTTTCAAAAACCGGCCGCTATTTCGCTTTAAAGGCAGCACCGTAAGGCTCTTCACATCGAATAGTAACAACAAAAATGGAATATACTTTTTTAGTACGAATGTCCATTTTATCAACCCCCATCGATTATTTTCACAACTTCACATAGGTTAAAATGCAGGGGTATTTCGAAGCTACCCTACTCTGACTTGACTCACAATATTAATTGCATCCAATAAATCAATAAACCAACCTTATCCGGAAACACTCTCCTCAGATTATCGATTGCCTCCTGACGTCTTCTCATGCGCTCGCTCTCCGCAGTTTCTCCATGCGCATCGGCCAATTGCTTCACCACATCTTCGAGCTCGTCGTTGACCTACAAGATGCAGAAATATACAAAATATACTACCACCCTCTAACGGGCTAAGAAATATAAATATACAAAATATACGTTGCTAAAATCCTAACCTTTCCCTTACGGACGAGGATACAGAAATATAAAAAATACACGGTCTTAACCTTTACCTTACGGGCAAAGAAGCTAAACATAAGGCGATAAACCCCTTACGACGTCAACTTTGTTCTATGTTAGCCTACGCTGCTTCCTTTTGATTTCAATTCCGTTTCATTTCTCGAACACCGCATACCGTACAAAAACGCACCAAAACGGTACAAAAACGTGGTACTGTTAATAAACACAAGTTAGTTAGGTAATGAAGCGACAGGCGGAGAATTACCCACTTACACCCACGCACTGTAACAAGACACGCAACGAACTACCATCCCATAACAGCCATTATAAATTTTCTACGAAACATGTAGTTTTTTTTTGGCATAAAGGAACAACTCAAAACTCAACTCACACAAACCAAATCGAATACTAAGCAACAATCAAATACCCATAAACGCATTAAAGCGAAACACCGGCCGGTTTTTGAAACACATAATGGCCAACTGGATACTTATATATTTACGCCAATTTGCTCCAATTTAGCTCGTTTTTTTATGCTAATTTATGCTCATTTGCATAAGCAGCATAAGAATGCTGGTCTACTCGATGTGTTTCAAAAACCGGCCGGTATTTCGCTTTAAAAATTAATAATAAAAATATGAATCCCACCTTTTCCAATTTATCCCTCGATTCTTTTACTTGCCTCTCCAAGTGCACAATATTGGCCTTCTCGTCTTGAAGCAGTGACTGCTGTTGTTGGTACTGTTCTTCCAGGTTTTCCGCCTGAATTATTTTTTTTACGTACAAATAAATAAATAAAACACTTTTTACATACATCTGACTACGCATAAGTAACACATTTCCCAATACCGCTACCGCCTCACCTGCAAAATTACGAGTAAAGGTGAAACGATACCAAACTAAAGTAATTCTAGGCAAGTGAACTGAAACACCTGATAAATCAAAAATCAGGGCTAAAATGCACACAACACGACCACCAAAAGTGGACAACGGACTACGCAAGTGAGAAATATTATCCGAACTAATTTTTCGTACCATATTTATTTATAGCACTAAACCTTGTATGTAACACTCACTCTCGTCGCTAACTTCAGCTTCAAAAATGACAACCAACCATTGTCGAATCAAATGTTACTAACTTTGGACCCCCCCCCCGAAATTTGCATATTTCATAAATCTGCTAAAAAGAATAATCCCCACCTGTTTCTTCTGCCTCTCAATCTCCTTTTCCTTATGTTTAATCTTCTCCTCCCACTGAACAAGTCTTCGCTTATCATGTTGAAGAGCTGATTTCTCAGTGTCCAGTTCCATCCTTAAACATTTGAATAGCTACTTATACTTTACGTACCAAAATTTTACCCATTCCACTCGGAAGAAACTTGACCTTGGCAGACGCAAGAACACATTGAACGCCGCAGCAATAATGCAATAGAGACCATACACACTTACTTACAGTAAATACATGGAGGATAAGTGAAAGCTGGCATAATCGTATTTGTACATGACGAAAAATGCGACACATAAATACACGTATCCGAGAAGAGAATCTAGTGATAGTAAAGCCTGTTACAGTTACGACTCTTCAAACTTCAAATGAAAGAAAAGGACTCCCCGGACTTACTAATAAAGCTAAGCATAACCATAAAACAGAATGAAAAACAAAAATACCTCAAACTAGCCAGTTGCTGATCCAAAATTCCCGACTTCTTCGCGGCTTCGGCTTTCAGTCGTTGATACTCGGAAATCTAAATCAGGGAATAAATCTCTCGGAAATCTTGAGTTTGTTCCGAAATTCTGTCTACTTATGACACATTTCTGATATAGCATGTCGCGACCGTATTGCTCTTAAAATATACTTAAAACTATAGAATTATGAGAATAAAAGAGCATATACGGATGCTCTGAGCGTTCAGCAATGTTACTAACAAAGTGTGAGCGATGTTGTTATTGCATAGCATAAAACACCCCGACAAATGCGGATCATCACCTCCCGATCCGCCATGCATTGTATGCAAATTAGTCTAAATCACCTCCCCAAATTTTTGAGATGCGGACCTAATTTATTCCCTGTGGTATTGTTAGCGTTCAGAGTTGCAAACTTATGCAATATGCAAATTTGGAAGGTAGTTTCGTCGAGAAGTCAGCCAACGAGTTTATTTCATATTATGAGCTAAAAGTCAAACATACTCTGACTCCCACCCTTCCACTATCAATGTATCAATTAACAAAAACAACCCCATTCCAAACCCTGAAAATCCCTCAAATTCAAAAAATAAAAAAGACAATTGTATCGTGGAAAAGAGACCTTGAATGGAAAGTTTGGGTTTCACCATGTCTTAAAACTACGAAACGAGGCCAATATTTGAATCGGATTCTGTAAAAAGTGAAAAATATCCTGTGATGTGTTTATATGCTCAAATCCGGCATCTTTAATACCCAAACTGCCGTACCTGTTCTGGGCTCAAGTTCAGATCCAGCTGTTGTGATTGAGTTTGAAGGTCGAGTTCCTCTTTCGCTTTTTCTTCCTCCAATTCTCTGGAAAAAAACGAAAATTTAATAATGTAGGTTAAAGGTTAAAGGTAGGACTGTTCTTCAGGGCCCCGAACGGGTCCCTGCAATCGCAGAGTCTCAGAGGCATGGTGCCAACCCGTTACCCGTTAGAACTTCCAAGGCTCAGGCTAATAAAGGCAATACAGGGCTTTCTATAACTTAAAGCGAAATACCGGGTGGTTTTTGAACCACATCGAGTACACCAGCATTCTTATGCAAATGAACATAAATTTGAATAAAAAATCGATCTAAATTCGTAAGAATTCAGTTGTTCACGATTCACGATGCTTTTCAAAAACCTGCCGGTACATCGCGTTAAACTTTACTTTCAAATCATAGATATCATTAGCATTGTCAGCAAAAAATATAGCAATGGCTCAACGACCACAGCCACTCCACACAGACAATCACGATTATCATGAAGCCTTTGTACAAACTACAAAATTCCAGCCAGTAATCAAAAACAGTAACAAAACATCTTGCATCCTAATCACAAAGAAACAGGTAACACATTTTTTACTTATAATATAAAAGGCACTTAAAGCGAAATGCCAGCTCCTTTGGAAAATTTGAATATGATAAGCAAATCCTATGTATCCTATGCTAATTTTGTACGATCGTCCACGGCAATCGTACACAATTAGCATAGAATACATAGGATTTGCTTATCACATGCAAATTTTCCAAAGGAGCTGGCATTTCGCTTTAAAAATAAAAAAAATAAAATCACAAACTTGATTTGTTTCTTCCACTTGGCCTGTTGCTCAGCGTTCTGGTCCGCCATTTTCTGCAACAGTAAAGTAATTTAAAGCGAAATGCTAGCCTCTTTGGAAAATTTGCATAAGATGAGCAAATCCTATGTATCCTATGCTAATTTTGTACGATTGCCGTGGACGATCGTACAAAATTAGCATAGGATACATAGGATTTTCTTATCATATGCAAATTTTCCAAAGGTGCTAGCATTTCGCTTTAACTCTAAAGAGGTAGAACCATCAAAAACACTCAAATGATGTACTGAAATGATCCTCAGAATATTCAATTAAAGCCCAACTTCCTCACAAAAGAGAAAATGCACCGGACAGGAATCGAACCTGCCACTTCTGCCACGACCTCGAACCAGCGCCTTAGACCACTCGGCCATAACCCATAACGCACTATAATGAATCTACACTTCTCTCTTCTCTCTCATTATATCCCATCTTAACGCATGATAAAAGGTTTAAACCTAAACCTAACCGCGACATATTTTACTTTTACATAATCGAAATAAAGAAATACGTAAAGGGTAAATAATACAATTTCAAAAATGCAAGTTGTAAAGTTCTAACCTGCGCCGCATTCTGAGATTTCTTCACAGCTTCCAACTTTCCTTTCATATGTAAAACCTCTTGCTTCGCTTGTACGAAACAAGGACGCTTGTCGGCCACTTCTTTATCCTAAAAAACATTCAAGATTAATTGGTTAATAATAATAATAATATAAAAGACTAATTAATAATATCATAAACAGCAAAGCCAGGTCGTTTTCCTTTTTAATTCTCATCGCAGTAATTATATCAGAAATACAGTATTTGAAATAGGGAACAAGCTTAGTTCACATTTTCAAATTTCCTACATCACTCTGGCAATTTGTTCGTCCCACTAAAGGCAATTACGCTACTGCTATTGCTGGCTTTAAAAATGACTTAAAGAAGAGAAAACACTTATTTTGTTAAATTTAATTACTGGTCATACATATTAAAAACGGGGAAATATTAATTTCCTACCTTGTCCTGTACCTCCTTGTCCAATTTATGAAATTCCCTTGCCGCTTTCTTATGCAATCTCTGTTTGGTGCCCACCACCTCGTCCCACTCTTCTTTACGCTTGATTAGCGCATTCACGCCTTCCTTGAATACCAAATAAAATAATATAAATTCGTTCGTATGAATTGCAGGGCATAAAAAAACTCGTCGGGGAAACCTTCCAAATATATGTAGTGGTTCCCAAAATTGTATCTATTTATAAGATGTTTTTAATTTTCACCATACCTAATATTCTAATCGCGATGGTAATGGTGGTATGATTACGAGCTCAAGAACCATCCAAATTTATGCAATATGCTAATTCGGGTGGCTTCGTCGGTCAGTTCGTCAACGAGTTTATGCCATGTATGAATATCATATTTCCAGATTACGGTAAAATATACCATGTTTCAGCTAATATAGATAGAAAGCACCACTTGTTGACTGTATTAACATGAACATAAGGTCCTTTCAAATACAAAAAACGTTCACGAACACCCCATGGCGCCTGGATTGGAAACATTAACCAAGAAAACCCAAATAATCATAAACGTCGAGCAATTTGTCATCTCGAACTCGTCGCCTACTGCCCAGGACCTCTGCGGAACATGTCATAAGCAAACATTGAATCTGTATTTTTCACTCTTGAATAAAGGTGCACGCACTTGAAGCGTAAAAGAATTTTTTTTTAAATAAACCAACCTTCTTCGAGTCCAGCTCCTCTTGCAATTCATTCGCAATACGCTCACAGTGGAACAATTCAAACATGTACATCTTCTTCTCCTTATCCTCCTGCAAAGAAACAAAAGAGGTCAGTCGCATAGAATGGTTCGGCGAAATAAATAGCTCCGATAATAAATAAATAAAAAACCTCAACTCAATAGTCAGGTGAGATCCATGCATAAGGGCGCGTTCGGGATTGATTTTCCGAAAGGAAACTCGGCCAAATCCTCGTTCGGGATGGACAGTTTGGAAACGTTCCAATGCTTGGAGAAAACAAAAAATACTTAGCATGGAAAATTTGAAAAATATGCGCGGGAAACGTTTTTCGCAAGCTAATTCATACTGTATTTTTTGTTTTCTCCAAGCATTGGAACGTTTCCAAAAAGTCCATCCCGAACGAGGATTTGGCCGAGTTTCCTTTCGGAAAATCAATCCCGAACGCGCCCTAAATTAGGTCCGCTTCTCAAAATTTTTGGGAGGTGTTAAGAAGTCTAAACCACCTCCCTCGACCTCGACGGGAAACGATTTACACTAAGTTGCATATAAAGCATTACGGATTGCGGTCATGACAGTTTTCTTTTGGGGGGAGGTGGTTCACCTATCTAGAGGGGGCTAATGACCGGAAAACCGGCAGGTGATCATATGCGGTGCTTAATGCTAT